>AWOL01S0017148.1:56032-80786 GCA_000715115.1 Nicotiana otophora
ATGTGAATTATGGCCTTTATAAGTCTATACCAAGTTCAACAATAAGATATTCCATGAAATATGAGAACTTTTGGTTGCTATTGTTTAGACTCTTGTGCATATTGTGGTTGGGCCATGGGCTATTTTATTGTGGAAACACTATTATTGTTGACTTCTTCGACAAGTTGTGATGTTGGGCACTTGAGGTGCGATTTGTGATATGTTGTGATATTGATACGCATGTGGTGGTATAGGGATTGGGGTCGAAATGCATGCGGTGAGATAANGGACTTTCCCGAAACCAATCCAACCACCCCGACATGTTACATAACTACAAATGTACATAAAAGAGGACATAAATAGGGGAATGAGGTTATAATACACAAAACAACCAGTCAAGTCATTATTATATATATATATATATGTATGTGTGTGTGTGTGTATGTGTGTGTGTGAGAGAGAGAGAGTATCAGGTTGCACGCTGCATTTATATTAGTATTATATAAGTGAATCTGGTTGTGCGCCTCAACAAAGAAGTTATGTTATGGTTATTCTTGGCTGTTGGTTTTCGTTACCTTATTGTGCTATGAAACTGAGTAGTGACAATATTCTGGGGCCCTCTATTATATATTTCTTATTTCGGGAATCATGTTCTTTANGTTGGCTAAAATGCGGGAAGCTATTTCGAAAAAAATGATTTTCAAAACTAAATGCAAGGCTCCCACGGTGATNTATTGTGCTGTGAAACTGAGTAGTGACAATATTCTGGGGCCCTCTATTATATATTTCTTATTTCGGGAATCATGTTCTTTAGTTGTTTCCCTATTTCATTATTGTGTGTTTGCTCATATCCGTACATATTCGTAGTGAGTATCTTGGCACAGCCTCGTCACTACTTCGTCGAGGTTAGGCTCGGCACTTATAGAGTACATGGAGTGGATTGTACTTATACTGTAGTTCTACACTTCTTGTGTAGATCCTAGAGTTGGTCCAAATGGTGCGTAACAGAGATTACTCGGCCTAGTTTTATTAGGAGACTTGCGGTAGAGCTGCAGAGCGTTAGCAGACCCTGAAGTCCCCTTCCTATTTATGTTACTATTCATTTCATTTTCGGGAATCATGTTCTTTAGTTGTTTCCCTATTTCATTATTGTGTTTCTGCTCATATCCGTACTTATTCGTAGTGAGTATCTTGGCATAGCCTCGTCACTACTTTGTCGAGGTTAGGCTCAGCACTTATAGAGTACATGGAGTGGATTGTACTTATACTGTAGTTCTACACTTCTTGTGTAGATCCTAGAGTTGGTCCAAATGGTGCGTAACAGAGATTACTCGACCTAGTTTTATTAGGAGACTTGCGGTAGAGCTGCAGAGCGTTCGCAGAGCCTGAAGTCCCCTTCCTATTTATGTTACTATTCATTTCATTTTAGACAATTGTATTTCATTTTAGACTCATGTATTCAAGAAGCTCATGTACTTGTGACACCAGTTTCTAAGATTAGACTAGACAGCGTTCGTCACAAATTATTATATTACAAAGTGTTTCAGTCTTAATTTCTTAATATTTTGCTTTTAAATTTTGAAAGTGATTAAATGTTGAGCTAATCTTGGCTAGCCTATTAAGCATATGTTAGGCACCAATACTGTCTCACAGTTGGAATTCTAGGTCGTGAAATTTGTGAAGCTTTTGAAGATATATTTTTATGTTCTAATTTTCAAAAGCCACCATAAATTTTATATTCTTTTTTGAAAAGGAAAAATGATTGAAAATAAAGTAAACAATAGCCACCTATTAGTTAGAAATTAGTTTCAACATTAGATACTAATATGAAGGATCATATCTTTTTAAGTAAATTTAATATTTTTGGGCATTATTTTTATATGTAAAGTATTTAAATTATTTAAAAAGGTATTCTGGTAATTTAACTTTTGACTTAAGGGCTTCCCATTTTTAATATAATATAGATAAGTTCGGTAAACTAAGAAGCTTTTAGACTGCTTCAATGTGCAAAATATGAAGCTTGCAGACAATTTCAATATGTTCCATACAAACATTTTAAGTAGAAAAGATAGTGTTACTAAATTAAACATAAGGACTTTTAGAAACAAGTAAATAAATCGAACAATTTCGTTTTGCCCTTCAAAATATAAACTTAATCAAACAAAATTAAAATTTAGTTATTTTATATTTAGGACTTTAAAATTAACTTATATGTTTAGTTTTAAATCTTTCCTTACTTGAACTATTTAGGAAGTCCTAAATATTTAGAAGTATGAATTAAATTAAGATTTTTTCTTGTATTAATTCTTTCTCGATTTGAACTAGATAATATAAATATAACATATATCTTCCATTTTATTTCTCCTAAACTAAACCAAATACCTCATGTTTACAAGAATTATGTATGTTTTACCTTAATATTGATTAGTTCTACGAGTAGAGAAGTCGATAAATCCATAATTGGTTGAAGCAAACTTTTTTTAACGATCAGGCCGTCGTTTTATGTATTAGAGTCTCATTCCCCTATATTAGGTTTCTTGTATGTGTATTTACTATTTTATGACTTGTGGGTTGCTTGTTTGGCTTCGGAAAGGTTCGAGAGTGATTTGGAATACTTAGTGCCATTTATGGAAGCTTAAGTTGTAAGAGTTGAACGAGGTTTGACTTTCATATAAATGACCTTGGAATTGTGTTTTGCTATTTTCAATAGGTTTGTATGGTGATTTCCAACTTAGGCGTATGTCCATATTTGGATTTGGTGGTTCCTAAGTTGATTTGGCTCTTTTTGGCGAAAGTTGGAATTTTGAAGGTTTGAAAAGTTCATAGGTTTGACCAGAAGTTGACTTTGATGTTATCGAGTATGTTTCGGAAGTTGGAATAAGTTCTCTATGTTATTTGGAACTTGTGTGCAAAATTTGATGTCATTCCGAGTAGGTTAGACGTGGTTTGACATGAGTTTTGGAAGTTGGAAGTTTGATTAGTTCATTAGGTTTGAATTAAGGTGTGATTTGTAGTTTTGATATTATTTGTGTGATTTGAGACCTCGAGTAGTTCTGTGTTATGTTTTGGGACTGGTTGGTGTGATTCGATAGGGTCACAGGGGCCTCAGTGAGTTTCGGATGGGTTCTGGATTATTTGAGGTTGAATTGTGTAACAACCCGACCGGTCATTTTGTGAATTTAAGCTTTGTTTCCCCTTTCGAAGCTTTCCACATGTGTATTTGTGGTTATGTGACTTGTGGGGATGGTTGGTTTGGTTTAAGGGAGGTTTTGGATTGAATTGGAACACTTAGTCCATAGTTTGGAAGCTTAAGTTGGAAGTATTGATCAAGTTTAACTTTTGTGAAAAATCTAACCTAGAACAGTGTTTTAATGGTTTTAATAGGTTCGTATGGTGATTTTGGACTTGTATGTATGCCCAGAATTAAATTCGGAGGTTCCTACGATAAATTTGGTCTTTAAATTTAGCAATTTAAAGGTTTAAAAATTTCATAAGTTTGACCAAGGGTTGACTTTGCGGCCATCGAGTTTAGACTTTTGTTTCGGGACTTGTAATAAGTCCCTTTTGTCTTTTGGGACTTGTGTGCAATGTTTGGTGTCATTCCGAGTTGGATTGATAGAAATTGAAGGCTTGGTTATGATTTAACATGTTCTTGAGTTTCATAGTTTGCACGAAGGGTTTTGGTGTTCGATTGGTGGATTTATATGTTATTTTGGTATTTTAAACAAGCGAGCGAGTTTGTATGATGTTTACGAAGTCTTTTGGAATCAAAAGCAACTTTTTCAAGGGACCGTCTTCTCTTTCAAAAAACAGAAATGGAACCCGAAATTGGCCTCCTAAATCGAGTATTCCTAAACAAGTGTCGCTGCCCAGTTTTAAAAGGCCTCCCAATGATTTCTTCAAAGTAAAAATAAAATATGAAAACCAAAGGTATATTTAAGACCCATTTTTACAATACCCTTATTAGAGTTACATAAATAGCCACAGTCTTTAAATACAAATCATTTTTTTACAACTTAGCCCCCATCTCACATGTTTTATAAACATAAATATTATGTACAATACCCCAAACCTCTTTCAATCATATATACATACAAACATTATCTTGAAGACATTTATAAACTTATATCATTTCAGAACTACATATTCTCTTTTTAAATAGCAAGATCTAAATTAGATATATATAGTATGTCGTACCACTAAACACTAGTTAAGAATAATATAGACAACTAATCCTTTAAATCTAGTCTAAGTCCTATGGAGTTACCTCAGGTAGATTTGTAACGGGTGCCTAACACCTTCCCCTTAAAAGAACAATAACCCTTACCCAAAGTCTCACAGGTTAGCAGACTAATAAGGAAATGACCTTAGTAATTAAATATGTACCCTAGTATGCCTTGAAATTGGTGGCGACTCTCTTTTATCATCAACAGGGAAACCACAAGTTGAATCTTGTTTTGACTCGTAAAAAATAGGTTGCAACAATGAAGGATATGATAATGCCAATAAAAGTAAATAACTCAAACGATTTCATATTCAGCTCGATCACAAATACGGGAAATGTAGACATCCTTTACAAGTATAACAACTAAAGTCCAAATATTTCGCGAAATCACAAAAATATGAGTTTATCAAGAACTGTGATTCTCCTACCCTTTAAACTACATATATGCCTTTTTATTTAAAAGTTAGCATGAGGTAAATACATCTCTATGCCTACATGTCAATATACATTCCAAGTCATCAAATGTCCTATTACCATCTATCATGAGGAAAATGCATCTCTATGCCTATATGTCAAATATACATCAAGTAATAATTTCATAGAGATATCATCAAATACACACACTCTTAGAACACTCCAAATTCCTGGCTCAAATGCCCTACTTAATAACATACAATCACTATCACGACCCAAATCCCACTTTGGACCATCATAGCACCTAATATTGTCGTTAGGCAAGCCAATGGTGAACCTGTAATGACCCGACCAGTCATTTTGTCTATTTGAGCCCCCTTTCCCCTTTTGATGCTTCACACATGTGTATTTGNTCCCAATATTGCCGTTAGGCAAGCCAATGGTGAACCTGTAACGACCCGACCAGTCATTTTGTCTATTTGAGCCCCGTTTCCCCTTTTGATGCTTCACACATGTGTATTTGTTGATTTATAACTTGCGGGGATGGTTGGTTTCATTTCGGGATGTTTTGGGTTGATTTGGCCCCGTTGGTTCTTAGTCTAGAATCTTATGTTAGAAATATTGATCGAGATTTGACTTTTTTGAAAACCACCCCAAAGTGGTGTTTTGATGGCTCCAATAGGATCGCATATTTACGTTGGACTTAAGCGTGTTCCCGAAATTGAATTCAGAGGTTCCTAGCCTAGTTTGGCTTATTTTGCCGAATGTTGGCAATTTTAAGGTTGTGAAATTTCTTAAGTCTTATTGTAGGTTGACTTTATTCCAATTGTGTTTGAATTTTAGTTTTTGGACGTGGAATAGGTTCATTAAATTTGGTGTCATTCGAGTTTGTTTGATAGGAGTCGGAGCTTAGTTGTGATTCTAGTGATTCTTGCATTTATGGTGCAATTTTATGCGTTTTGATGTTCGATTTGTGGTTTCGGATGTTATAGCGGTGTTTTGATGGCGCGAGTGAGTTTGTACGATGTTTCTAGATTTGTATGAAGTTTTGGTGTAGGTCCCTGAGGGCTCAGATGAGTTTCGGACGTGTTTCAGATTGGATTGAGATAGTTACAAGTTGATGGTGCTACAGTTGTCGCAATTGCGAAGAAGGCAGGGGAGGTCCATATATCGTAGATGCGACACCCTTATCGCATTTGCGAAGACAATATAGAGTTAAGTTTGGTCATATTTACGACCATTGTGTCGCTTTTACGAAGAAGGCTATCATGGCAATTGCGAAGCCTTAGTCGCAATTGCGACATCTGAGTGGGCTATTAGCATTTGTTTTTGCGATCCCTGTTTCATAATTGCAAGGGCTGGCAAATTCAATCTCAAGGTTGCATTTGCGCCTTCTACAGTTGAAGAAACCGGGAGTTAGCTTCATTTATCATATTTTAGAACCATAGACTCGGTAAGAGGCAATGTTTAAGAGGGATTTTCACTTACAACAATTTGGTAAGTGATCTTAATATATTTAATGTAACGACTCGACCGGTCGTTTTGAGAGTACGATCCCCGATCCACTATTTATTGTCCCCTCTACTTCATTTTATGCTTACATGACTTGTCGGGGTGCTCGGTGTCGGGTTTGGGAGAGTTTCGGAGTGGAATAGAACACATAGTCCCTTTTATATTTCTCCTTCTATTTTTCTTAGATAATGATGTATAGAGACAACTAGTACACTCCTTAGAGCTTGTGGCTTGTGACTACCGGGTTTTGACCGTTGATTATTCTCTGAGCTGAACTTTTGCTTATACATGCTAAGCTGCAATTTTCAGTTATATATATATGTTGAAGTTTAGTCTTTATTTAGTTATTATTTTCAATATTTCCAAAATTGTTAGGCTTGCCTAGTCTTAGAGACTAGGTGTCGTCACGACATCTTAGGGAGGGAAAATTTGGGTATTGACAAGTTGGTATCAGAGCCCTAGAGCCGCGAGAGGTCGGGGCTGGAGTAGAGGCCGAGGACGTCCACGTGGTGCAGCTAGAGCACAGACAGGAGCTGCTACAGAGGACACACCAGTATCACCAGTTAGAGCGTAGGCACCTGAGACGGTTGTTACTGCACTAGCTCTTTAGGATACCCTTGCCCATTTTATGAGCATGTTCGGCACTTTAGCTCAGGCAGGGTTGATCCCACTCGCTCCTGCCACATCTCAGGCCAGGGGAGGGGCACAGACTCCTACCCCGTACCAAGAGCAGCGGGTTCGGGTCGACCAGGTTAAAGAGGTCATACTAGCGCAGCTGGTAGACCCAGTTCAGCCCAAGGTTTGGGCAGCAGTTTCAGAGGGGGAGCAGCTCAGGCTCGGAAGATACAAGAAGTAACACCCTTCTACCTTCAGTTTATTGGCGTCAGAGGATGCCTAGGGATTTCTTGAGGATTGCTGATGAGTGGTGATTTTACCATTTATCTCAGTCTCTTTTCTTTAGATTTTGCGCCCTTTAGTTATCATATGAGGTTTTGTATGGTATGTATTGCTAGATTTTAAAGTAAATGATGCCATGAAGAGATTTGAATTCAATTGAAGTGAAATTGAGCAAAACGAGTAAAAAAGTGCAAAATCCTTGAGTGATTCCGCATCTGCGAAACACTATTCGCGTATGCGACATCGCATCTGCAAGGGGAAAGGTAGCATCTGTGAAGATGTGCTACACTACACTGGGACTGCATCTGCAGTAAGTAATCCGCTCCTGCGTAGTTGCTTGTGCGACTGTTTGGTCCGTATCTTTGGAGAAGGAAATTCCACACAGGCATCGCATCTGCGATTGACTATCCACATCTGTGGAGCCGCTGCTGCGGCGACATATCTGTATATGCAGAGTAGACAGTTCCTCAGAGTTAGCGTATCTGCAAAAGTAAGTCCACTTTTGCGGAGCCGCACCTGCGATGATCTTTCCGCAGGTGCGGTGAACGGGCTTCAGCTGAGGACATGGTTGGCATTTCACATTCTCCCAATTCAAAAATCACAAATACACGACCTAGCTTATTGGAAAGGGATCTTTGGCATATCTTTGGCATATTGTTGGCAACTTTGAATATATNTGTAACGACTCGACCGGTCGTTTTGAGAGTACGATCCCCGATCCACTATTTATTGTCCCCTCTACTTCATTTTATGCTTACATGACTTGTCGGGGTGCTCGGTGTCGGGTTTGGGAGAGTTTCGGAGTGGAATAGAACACATAGTCCCTTTTATATTTCTCCTTCTATTTTTCTTAGATAATGATGTATAGAGACAACTAGTACACTCCTTAGAGCTTGTGGCTTGTGACTACCGGGTTTTGACCGTTGATTATTCTCTGAGCTGAACTTTTGCTTATACATGCTAAGCTGCAATTTTCAGTTATATATATATGTTGAAGTTTAGTCTTTATTTAGTTATTATTTTCAATATTTCCAAAATTGTTAGGCTTGCCTAGTCTTAGAGACTAGGTGTCGTCACGACATCTTAGGGAGGGAAAATTTGGGTATTGACAAGTTGGTATCAGAGCCCTAGAGCCGCGAGAGGTCGGGGCTGGAGTAGAGGCCGAGGACGTCCACGTGGTGCAGCTAGAGCACAGACAGGAGCTGCTACAGAGGACACACCAGTATCACCAGTTAGAGCGTAGGCACCTGAGACGGTTGTTACTGCACTAGCTCTTTAGGATACCCTTGCCCATTTTATGAGCATGTTCGGCACTTTAGCTCAGGCAGGGTTGATCCCACTCGCTCCTGCCACATCTCAGGCCAGGGGAGGGGCACAGACTCCTACCCCGTACCAAGAGCAGCGGGTTCGGGTCGACCAGGTTAAAGAGGTCATACTAGCGCAGCTGGTAGACCCAGTTCAGCCCAAGGTTTGGGCAGCAGTTTCAGAGGGGGAGCAGCTCAGGCTCGGAAGATACAAGAAGTAACACCCTTCTACCTTCAGTTTATTGGCGTCAGAGGATGCCTAGGGATTTCTTGAGGATTGCTGATGAGTGGTGATTTTACCATTTATCTCAGTCTCTTTTCTTTAGATTTTGCGCCCTTTAGTTATCATATGAGATTTTGTATGGTATGTATTGCTAGATTTTAAAGTAAATGATGCCATGAAGAGATTGGAATTCAACTGTAGTGAAATTGAGCAAAAAGAGTACAAAAAGTGCAAAATCCTTCAGTGATTCCGCATCTGCGAAACACTGTTCGTGTATGCGACATCGCATCTACGAGGGAAAGGCCGCATCTGTGAAGATGTGCTACACTACACTGGGACTGCATCTGCGGTAAGTAATCTACTCCTGCGTAGTGGCTTGTGCGACTGTTTGGTCCGCATCTTTGGAGAAGGAAATTCCACACAGGCATCGCATCTGTGATTGACNAAAGTAAATGATGCCATGAAGAGATTTGAATTCAATTGAAGTGAAATTGAGCAAAACGAGTAAAAAAGTGCAAAATCCTTGAGTGATTCCGCATCTGCGAAACACTATTCGCGTATGCGACATCGCATCTGCAAGGGGAAAGGTAGCATCTGTGAAGATGTGCTACACTACACTGGGACTGCATCTGCAGTAAGTAATCCGCTCCTGCGTAGTTGCTTGTGCGACTGTTTGGTCCGTATCTTTGGAGAAGGAAATTCCACACAGGCATCGCATCTGCGATTGACTATCCACATCTGTGGAGCCGCTGCTGCGGCGACATATCTGTATATGCAGAGTAGACAGTTCCTCAGAGTTAGCGTATCTGCAAAAGTAAGTCCACTTTTGCGGAGCCGCACCTGCGATGATCTTTCCGCAGGTGCGGTGAACGGGCTTCAGCTGAGGACATGGTTGGCATTTCACATTCTCCCAATTCAAAAATCACAAATACACGACCTAGCTTATTGGAAAGGGATCTTTGGCATATCTTTGGCATATTGTTGGCAACTTTGAATATATCTTGAGAGAGAACACAAGTTTTGAAGCTAGTGTTTTTGCACACACACTTGGGTCTTGAAGATTTGAAGCTTTTGGTTGAGAATTTCTTCCTCATTTATGCTCATTTCTTCATTTCCTTTCTTTGTATTAAATATCTAAGTGTGTAATATTTTTTTCCAATACTTGAATCTTGTTTATGGGAATATTCATATTTAAAGTGTGGATTAAATATCTTGTTATGCTTATGTACGGAACGATTTTTATTTATTATGAACTGAGTTATTGTTTCTTTAATTGTTCTTGTTCTTTAATGTTTCCAAAGGGATTATATAACCCTAGGGCTCGCCCATTAACTTCAAATTAATTTTGGGAAAGATAATTTGGGATTGGGAAAGATTAATTAACAAGAACTTGAGGCTTTAACCCTCATTTTATAGATTCTACCTAGGGATAGGGTCGAATATGGCTACTACTTGTAGCCATATTCGGGTATGCTTAATCTCTTAATTGGTTTAGGGATAATTCAATTAGGAAGTCTTGACAGTCTTCAGAAGAAGCTAATATATAATTATTACCCGAGGCTAATCAACATAAACTTGCTCATATTTGTAAAATTATGGAATACATTGGATCGTTACTTGTTTGTAATTCCCTATGCATCCATGCTTGTAGCCATTTATTATTTTATTTGCTTTCTAGGTTAGTTTACATTTTTGCAATTAGTTAGAAATATTTTCTCAAAACATTTCTAAGTGTTTGTCTTAGCATAATAAGCGATAATTCTCTTACACGCCTAATCGCCTACATATTGGTCTCTGTGAGATTTGACCTCGACTCATAGTTGGGTAAATTATATTGTATGCAACCGTGTCCATTTACTTTTTAGTAGTGGATTTGGACGTCATCAAAATTGGCGCCATTGCCAGGGAACATTTTGGCGTATTTAGGTTGTTTGAGAAATAAGCGTATGTGCTTTGGTCCAAACTTGTGAATATTTGTGTAATTATTTTTCTTATGTTTGTTTATCTTCTTTTTTGTTTCTTGTTTATTTTCTTAGTTTTTTTATAAAAAAAATAGCATCAAGTAATGAAAATTGGTCGTATGGTAGTTGTTCATACTTTGATGACCCTTGTCCTTATTGTGGAGGACCACACTTGTGGCAAAATTGTTTAAATTATCCCAGGGGCGGATTGTGCGCACAATTTCAAACCCATGAGTGCAGTATTTGTGATAAGTGTGGTCATCCAAATGGTCATTGGGATAATTGTGCTTATTTGTCATTCCCTTCCCCAAACCCCCGCTATGATGATTTTACTTTTTGTGATGAAAATTATAGGGATATGGAAGTGGAAGAAATTGAGCGTGGTCAAAATGGAGAGTTCAAGCCCATGTTAGAATGCCTACTTGAAGGCAGAAACAAAGAGCAAAATGCCTTGGAGGAGCTTTTGGAAAATAGCCTCCAAAATGAGTTGGCGCTTGAAAGGTTTCACTTATAAATGGGAGAAATGCTTGAAGCTTTAGAGGTCCAAAAAGCCTCTGAAGTGAATGATAGCCAAAAACCTTCCATAGAGTTTGAATCCGAAAATCCTTCTTTGGCACTTGATCAAAATCAAGAAGAACTCTCAAATACTAAAAATGAGGAAATCATGCTCATGTTGGAGGCCATTCTTGAAAATGAGGAGAAGAACAACTTGACACTCGAGGACTTAAAACAAGCACTAACTCAAAATGATGATAATATCCACACCTTGGAAAATGAAATGAAAATATTGGTTGAGGCTCGCTATGCCCACCAACTTAAGAGTGTGGAAAGAGGTCAAGAAGAGTCCGACTTCGAGGAAGAAAGTGAGCTTTATTTTGAGGAATCAAGAATTGAACATCTGCCAACCGACTCCATGCTTGGTAGTGATGCCAAGAAAAATATGGAATTAGAGTCAACCGGTTTAATTGAAAATATGGTTGAAGTTGACTCTAGTTCGGGGGACCACAAGGATGTCAAATTTCGAGAAACATTGCAATATGGAGGTTTGATGTCACATTCCAAACATTTCTCAACATTTGAGTTGTGTGGTGATATGGGAATTGAACTGTACGAGTCAACGAGGGATTGCGAGGAGGAAAGGCAAAGGCCATACATTTTACAAGTTGAATGTACAAGAAGGTAAAATGACATTCCGCACATCTAGGCTAAGAAATGCAAAATGAAGAAATTAAATTTTGGCTTGATCATCTACTTACCACCCCCACCACTCGTGGTCACAAACTTGATTCCAAGTTAGGTGCCCAATTCATATCTTTCAAATGGAGAGAAAAGTGGTAAAGTTGATTCGTATCGTGCCACGACGTTAAATGCGGCGCTTGGTGGGTGGCAACCCATCGTTTTCAAACTTTTTAGTCATTTTTGAAATGTTCTTTATTAGGATAGCTTAATATGTCATTGTTGACTAATCGACAAAGTTTCAGATTTTTTGGAGTTGAATTAAAGAGTTTGAAATGTTGGAACAAGCCAAAACAGTGGCTGCCCAAAATAATCCAGCTGAACTCTGATAAAACCGCACCTGCGGATAAACTCTCGCAAGCGCGCTTTCGTAGATGTGAAGTCACTTGATGCAGATGCACCTTTTGTGCAGGTGCGTGAGAATTAACGCATAAGTGGCTCCGTGGAAGCGCTTATTTCACTGCAGGTGCGTAAATCGGGCATGTTTAATGGACCAAGCCCTCATTTAATCAGACAATACTATCTCTTTTTCCCCCAAACTGAAACTCCTCCATCTCTCACATAACTGCTACTCAAATTTTCCATTGCTCTCGATTTCTACTGCTCTCACACAAGGCAATAAGGTACTTATCAACACCCCACTTTCTCAGTTGTTCTCTTTTCAATTTTCTTCTTCTTTTCTCTTCTTCACAATCATTCCCCACATTCCCGTTTTTTTTTTCTTTTATTTTATTACCAATGTTAGTTTTAAGAGTGTGTTTGTATGTGTTGTTGCTGATGAAAAATAAAGGTTTTGGGAAGTCTGAGTACCAAATTACATTGAAGAAGCATAGCATGATTTCTGCCAGTAATGTGTTCGACAAATTGTCCGAAAGAAATTTTGTTTGTTAAGTGCCTTAAAATCATGTTTAATCACGTTTTGTAAACTTGTAGAACACAAATTTTAAAATCATGTGTATAAATTTTATGCCAAAAACGTGATTTAAGTTGAAGTAGAGTTGACAGTTGCTGGGTTTTTGAAACCCTTGATGAACACCGTAGAAGCGGGCATATTGTTGCAGCAGCGGGCTCGCACCTGCAATGCCTCTTCTGCAGGTGCGATGTTTGGCAAGTAGTGTAACGTCGCCGAAGAGACTTATTTACACAGAAGCGTAACCGCACCTGTGAGGCTATTTCTGCAGGTGTAGAAACTGGGCATATTGGGCGATTCCAGTAGCTTTGTAACTGGAGCTTCCGTAGCCCGTTTGGCTCGATTCGTTGGCCAAATTGCATTGTTTTGAATTGCTTAACATGATTCTAATGCCTAACTAACTTTGACTTGATATTTAAAGGTACTTTGAATTTACAATGGACCAAAACATGAACGACAATGCTCCGCTTGATCACTAAATTGAAGAAGTGGCTGAGGACTTGAACTATGATGCTAACAGATTCATGTCTTCCCAAGCCCGGTATTATGATGATCTCCTCACGAAGAAGTTCAAACTTGAGAAGGGAATTGTCGATGACAAAGTGGCCGAGGTCCTGCTTCATCCCCACTCCATGCAAAGCCACTGAGGAATGGGTTAGGGAATTTTATGCCAATTTAAGGCATACACATTCCCAAAACCATGAAATCACTATAAGGGGGAAGACTGTGAAATTCAGAGTTAAAAAGATAAATGATATCTATGGGCTCCCAAATCATCCACTCGAGCTAGTACAAGAAAGAGATACATGTGACACTGGTGATTGGCTAGTCACAAATCTATGTCCTCCAGGTCATAGAGTGAGTTGGGCTACAAAGAAAAAAGGCATCAAATATGGTGATTTCACAGCCGAAGCAAAAATGTGGTTGTATTTCATTGCGAGAGAGTGTCTCCTTGTGGGAACGTATCTGATGTCCCATATACCAGGGCCTTGATAATTGCTTGTATCCTTGATGGCATTCCTGTGAATGTCGGTCAATACATTGTTTGGGAGCTGATGGAGTATGTGATTCAAGGTGGCACGTCATTGATATTTCTATCATTGATTACAGAGTTGTGCCGGTGCGCACAAGTTGAGAAATAAGATGGAGATAATTTGATACCAGCAGCCAAGCCCTTTCACCCATTGAGAGTGACAGGAGCAGGCAGTGTGCTAAATAGCAAGAAGAGGAAAGTGGAGATTACTGTAGGTGAGGGGTCCTCATCTCAAGCTACTCAGGCCGAGGGACCATTTGGGATGCTAAATTCCCATCTTTCCTCCATTCGTCACCTAGTGTCACAACTCCCTAGTGGGCCTTCACACTCCCAGCCTATGCCCGAA
Source organism: Nicotiana otophora (assembly GCA_000715115.1). Lineage (NCBI taxonomy): Eukaryota > Viridiplantae > Streptophyta > Magnoliopsida > Solanales > Solanaceae > Nicotiana > Nicotiana otophora. The sequence goes on from AWOL01S0017148.1 coordinate 70,073, forward strand.
TATTGTACCAGGGAAGAAATGGAGACCTACATGGAGGTCCAGAAAAAGCAAGCATAATCTCACGAGAAGTTGGCAGCTTCTGTTGGCAGGCTTGAGGCAGTCTATGGCAATATCGCCAAGGCACATGTAAATCTGCAGGCAAACTTCAAAAAGAATAAAGAGAGAAATAAGAAGAAAGGCAAGTTTATGATAAAAATGTGGAGAGGCATCAAGGCCATCTTCAAATGGGGGCAGCTAAACATGAAGATACCAGTGGAAGATGACGATGATAGGGAAGAGTATTCCTTCATATCGAGTGCTGCTGGTGATGATGCCGATGATGATGAGGATGAGATTTCTTCACGGCAGTGATTAGCCTTTCTCCCGCAGTCTGCTAGTCTGATGCAGGCCTCAGGGAGACCCTCAAACTACTCTTATTTTATTTTGATATTCGTGCAGTGAGGACACTGCTATGTGTTTAGTTGGGGGTGGCTTTAGGGAGTACACTTTATTTGTACATTGATCCTTAATTTGTGCCCTTGTCGGGATTATGCTTATGCTTTGGTATAGATCCACCGAGGAGTGGAACAGGAGAGGGGATACTTTTGAAAATATTTTTGTTGGCCATATAATGATTCTGCTGGCCGAATAATGATTATGCTACCGCGAAATTGCATCACGAAATGGACCAGACCCAACATAGAGTTTGAAAATCATTTTGTAGCTATTCTGTTGGCTGCATAACCATACTGTTGGTCACAAATCTATTCTGCTAGCCATATATCTATTCTGCTTGCAACATATCTGTTTTGCTATAATAGAATTGCACCACATAATTGACTTCGGGGGTAATTTTTGGAAATTTGCTTACCCGACCCCATTTTGATTAATATCCTTTGGGGCTCATTTTGAAGCAAATATCTGATAATTTAAGAGAAGTGAGAGTATATTAGAGAGAGGGTAGAAGACCTGGCCATTCTAATCATCAATCATTGCCCCAATTTTGAAGATTCAAGGGAATCCACTCACTAATCATTCATCTACCTGTGTAAGACCTTATGAAAAAACCTTTATGCAATTGGTAAGGGTTTAATTTGGGTAGTTTCTTGTTGAAATTGGTCGAGGGAGGAAGGGATTACCATTGTACAGCTTTGTAGTCAATTTTGCATAATAGGTGTCTGACAAAATTCTCAAGAGACTTACGTCATGAGAATCCTTCTAATTATTATCCGGTTTTCGCTATCTTCCTATAGATTTATATTGCTATTGGTGTTGGGACATTGTAGTAACTTAAGGAAAGCTCAAGAAATGTATGTTGGCTAAACTTCTCTCTTATAATTGAATGTCATGATGTTCTCATAAGTTTCAAGTATGGTTAAGAGAGGTTCCTAATTCTCATGTTCTGAGTTAGTCCTTATAAATGCGATTATCCCAAGTAAACAAAGTGTCGAAAGATGTATGTAGTCAAAACGTGTTCCAATTACTCCTATCTCATCACGATCGCTTTCGGCAATATGTTAAAGTATGGTTTGTGTGTTAAAGTGCTTATAACTTCAATTCATGTTCAAATGAAAGTCCATTATGCATAACTTGGAAAGAATGCTCAATGCTTCTAAATCTCCTATCGCTCATATATTTACTTAAGGTCTTGATTTTGAATACTCATATTGTTGATAATCTATAATGATGCTTAAAAGTGAAAGAAGTGAGTTGGAGATATAAAGTGTGGCCACAGTGCCAAGAATGAATGTTATACTTATGGCCAATGGTGCCAATAAAATTAAATGATGTGAGAAAGGTTATGGAATGAGCCCTGATTCAACTGTTCCAAATTGATTTCAAAAATAGATTTGCCTAAAAGCTTATGTCCTCAATGCATGCCCAAATGTGGTTGTTTTAATTAATGCTATGCTTTGTACGTATTTCCAATGCGTTTTAAGCTCTTACATATTCATTAGTTGAAAATGTGCATTGCCCTTTTGGGGAAAAGAATTTCAAGAATAAATGGTGTGTCACTCGTTTATGAGTTTAACTTGTGCTTCGATTGCAAATCATCTTGCTCCATTTCTTTGCAAAGCAAACTATTGTGTTTAAAGCCTTCATTACTAATGAACTTAAAGTTGGGATTTCTATAATATTCTATATGTTGATGATTATGATGATGATCCTTGAAAGTAAAGATATGAAAGTATGGAATATGAAATACGATAATCATTCCATGAAAGATGATTCATATGTCTGGCCAAGTGAGCCACTGAAATAATGATGTTATGAGTGGTTGAAAGTACTAATAAAGCTATATATGGTTTGAAAGGTTATGAGGTGAATGTATTTCTATTTTTTTTTGGTTTGTATGCAAAACAAAAATGTTTTTGGGAGTACCGTTACTCACCGAGGAAGAGTAGGTTGAAATAACCTAACCCCGAAACTACACATACCGGTGTAGGAGTGGATTGTGATTATTCCCCTTATTTGGGATGAGATTGATGTGATAAAATTATTCCCCTTATCTGAGATGAGAGGATTATTAGCGAAGGGTGATGTCGATCCACATGGCATTGTGGTGANGCCAGTGAAATAATGATGTTATGAGTGGTTGAAAGTACTAATAAAGTTATATATGGTGTGAAAGGTTATCAGGTGAATGTATTTCTATTTTTGTTTCGTTTGTATGCAAAACGAAAATGTTTTTGGGAGTATCGTTACTCACCGAGAAAGAGTAGGTTGAAATAACCTAACCCTGAAACTACACGTACCGGTGTAGGAGTGGATTGTGATTATTCCCCTTATTTGGGATGAGATTGATGTGATAAAATTATTCCCCTTATCTGAGATGAGAGGATTATTAGCGAAGGGTGATGTCGATCCACATGGCATTGTTGTGAGACGGCCTAGCCGATCAGGTCAATATTACACGCCATGCCGCACATATGGTAGTGATTGTGATTAATGATTGTGATTGAGATAGTTATTGTGAACGTGGTTTATGCCTTCAGATGAGACGGCCTAGCCGATCAAGCCGTGATCAGACTCCGTGCTAAATTCATGATGGTATATCGGTACTGAGATAGGGATTGTGATTGTGGTTGATGTTATCAGATGAGATGGCCTAGCCGATCAGGTCGTGATTGGGCACCGTGCTAAATTCACGGTGGTACATTGGTACCCAAGGTCTCCCAACGAAAATAATAATATCTTCATGTCTTGATTATCATCTTCATAGTATTATCTTCATATTTAAAAAATTGTTATGTTTTAACCTGGCATTTAGATATCATCAATCGTTGCTTGTTGTTTCCATGGTTTTCCCTTTCTTATATTGGCATTCTATTTTGAAAGAGGACATTTAGCTTTACATACTAGTACTATTGCATATGTATGAACGTCCATTTTTCCAGGGGCGCTGCATCTTCAATGGATGAAGGTGGTTTATCATCGGGCATCTTCAGTCCTCGTTATCAGTTATTCCCTATTGAACAGGTTTTGGTAAGCCCTACTCTATTCCGGGCCTGATGTCACTTGATGTCGTACTTTGTGTTTTGAGGTATAGCCAGGGCCTTGTCGCCGACACTTCCATACTACTCTTCTGTTGTACGTAGAGGCTCCTTAGACATCTTGTGGGTTGTACATTGGTGTTGGGAAAGTCAAAACTAGAAATGTTGTATTTGTACCACATGTTCCACTTCAAACTATGAATGGGTAATATATTTTGGGAATTATAAATCAAGCTACTAATGGTAATGGAGTTTGTGTTGATTATAAAATCCTCATAATGTTTAAACAATTGAATACATCTCCACTCTATTAATAGGCAAGGTCGGGTAGAAGTATCTAACAAGCTTACTTGACCGGGTTATCTCGGCTTAGTGTTGTTCGCGCTCACCGAGGTCGGGGCATGACAAACTTGTTATCAGAGCCTAAGGTTTTAAAGTGTCCTAGAATGTCTCGAATCCATGTCTAGTAGAGTCCTTCTTATCGGTGTGTTGTTGACCATATCTATAATTAGGAGGCTACTTGGCCATTTATGAATATCACCCTTCTCTGATACTCCAGATCGTGCGGTAGAGCTAGAGGTAGGAAGTTAATTTTCTCGTCATGTCTCATTTTCCAGATGAGTAACCCACGAGTTTGAGACACCGAGGAGGGATTGAAAGAACTAGTTGCTAGGGAAAGTTCCCTTGTTCCTATTAATGTTCCACGCCACTGAATCATGTGGTGAGGGCACCTAAGAAACTAGAGAGGATTGTTGGCAACAATAAGATAGAATGTTTGATTTGTAAGAAGAGCCACTTGTGTTTATCTTAGATGACTCTTGAAATATGTTATGGTTGTGGAAAGAGGGGGCACAAGAAGAACAAATTCCCTAGGTTGGGGACACCCATCCCTATCTGCCTGATGTACGGGAAGGAACATATGGCATCATGTCGTGAGTATGTTGAAGTGCGTGTTAGGGGTTGCAGGACTGGGTAATTCCAAGGGCCTACACAGCAAATAGGTACATAGATTGTTACTCCCGCATGAAGGCTTGGAGGAAGGATAAGAGGGAGGCTTATGATCTATGCAAAAAAGGGTAAATATCAGGTCAGTGGGGCGAGTATGTTTAAAGGACCTCATCCCCATTGCATGAAGTGTAAGAGATATCATTCGGGATATGTCACTATGGTACCAATGTATGTGGAGTCGAGGGGCATCACTTAAGGTACTGCCCGGTCAGCCCAAAAGCACCAAATAAGTCACTCCTTAGTACATCATTATGAAGACCGCATAAGTTTCCTTGTTGTATATGTACATCCATATTGAAGAGCCTTCATAAACATGGTCTTAACAAGAAACTAAATCACAAAAATTGCATGTACCTTCTCTTTGAATGAGACGCATTATTCTTGAAGCCACTTTATCACAAACTCTCTTGTTTACAACCTCTTTTGGAATTGATCTCTACATTTATTTCCTTGAATTGAGTTATAACCGTAGGTTAACACTTCCCACCTGCATCCCCAAATTCTTAACAGGGGTCTATATGTGATGAATTTCTTATAGAACTTGTTGATTCAAATGGAGAACATATGCTCACTTGTGCACGAACCATCGTAATGTTTACCTACATGGTACTGAATCTAATGTAAGACAGCCTAGTGTTGAGATCCTTTTGGAGCCACACTCTCTCTCTCCTGTGTATGTGGCTCGTATGGTTAGAACCATCAATTTACTCCCTTTGTGAACATTATCACAAAACCTTTTCACTGTCTGGTAACATGAGAGCATATATCATCACCTATCATATGTGTACATGTCAATTGAAAAGGGTCACTTGTCCGCATAAAGATCCTTTGAAATTTGAGATTTTCACAAATTCATCATAGGAAGATCTTTTTTGTTTGCCCATCTCAGTATGACTTTCATATCCACTTATATCATTCCGCAGTATCTAGCTCACTTTTTTTACCCTAGTATTATAGTTGCCCGTGATGTGGCCTAGTATTGCAGTTTGAGGGTTATTATGGCAGAAACGTGTCTAGTTTATAACAAGTGTTCATTTTCTATTTACACCTATACAACATATTCTGACTATGTTCCTAAGTAAGTAAGTTCATTGTGCTAGTTCCCGAAAATTGTTGGATAACCATGAGAGATCGCATCTTTCCATATATTCATGTAACACTTCCTTTCTCATAAGGATCCTTGATAGGCTCTTTGTCAAGACCAAATACACTTTTGGGGTTATCATAGCATCATGCTTGTTTCTCATGTTTTTCCCCTTCCTTCGGTACCATATGGTAGTTTTCAAGTCATAAGACCCGTGGAGAACTCATTATGAACATTGGAAAGCCTCCATGATTATTTTATAGTGTCTCCCTGGGTTCCGTTATCTTTAAACACTCGGCTTCTAGGATCATTTACTATGCCATTGTCATGTGCGGAGAATGTACTATCTTTAATATTCAACATCCCTGGGTGGATAGGATTTTTATTTGTCTTTCTCCCCGGAGCATCATATTAACTATTAGAACCTCTCTAACCAATGTATGACTTAATCCCAATATTAGGATGTCCTAGCTACATGGCTTCACTCGTGTATGGTTGGAGTTAAGTAGCCTTACCGCGACCTTTCCCTCCTCGCTTCGGGTGGATGATTCAGATTTTGGCACATATCATGAGCATATTGATTTGAAAGACAAGTTTTTCGTATCTCTAGTCCTCTCATATAGGATAAACTATCGGGAATGGCTAAGCTGTCAGATTGATAATAATCTCACAAGAGTTCAACCTCTATTTCAACCTCGTGGGCTTGTGGCATAGACTACTTGTGTTAAATATTGTTAAGAATGTAATGCAACTTCAAGTATTTTGAAACCCCTATCACATTAATGGTGCAAACATCTTCTTATTTCGAGTTAAACTGATTTTTCCTACACTCGAGGAGGCGACTGGTGTAACGTACTTGGCTATTTCTCCTTAAGGCTTATTATTGTCGAATAAGGCCCATATGGAATAAAACAATTGTTATTGTCCCTTTATTAAATCATCGTCTTCCAAGAATAACGTATACTAATGTCTTTATCCTCCCGATCATGCCACACATGTATCCCATGTCTAAAACGACTCATTTCGTTCACATCTTAAGATCATGTAAATGGTTCCCACATTTTCAATGCCCACTAGGCAACTCTATACCTCATTTGTTCAATCAATTATGTCATCATAATGATTAGCCACATCAGCGCTATTGGTAGTAACCTTCATATCTCTTAAGATATAACCTCCAGAAATGCACTGCTCAGCACATTGGTCGATTCTTGAATAATTCCAGCTCAATCTTGAACCCCTTAATTCCTCTTTGTATTACATCTATGGGTGTTTAAGGTTCAAACATGTCAAAGAAAAAGCATCATATCATGATCAAACATATTGGGTAGGAAACTTTATGGTTATATTCATGCTGGCACATCTTAGAATAATTGTTGAAGGTCGCGTAAGGTTTAGTTTGGGTGTTCGACGTAGAGATTTAGAGTTGAAGAAAGTGAACGGGTTATTATCAAGATTTTCTCCATGAATATATTGGATGAATTGTTAAGGAAGGTAAAGTAGGTGTAGTTCACATTACCCTATGGAATCTTGAATGAAATGGGTCAACCTATGAGTATGACATCCTCCATCGTTGTTCTCCATGCACATGGTGTTTCATGTGTCTACATCAAAAAAGGTAGTTAGAAATCCTTTGTCTATCATTCCGGTGGAAGCTATTGAGGGTGAAGTTAATGGATAATTGGCCTTTGAGAGGTACCTAATTGTCATCCTTGTTAGATAAATCCGAGAGTTAGGATTACCTCTGTCAAGTGCTATGGAGAAGTCTATTAGTCGAGGATGTCACCTCGAAGGCCGAGTGTATTGTGGAAAGAGAATATTTTCACTTGTTTGTATATCAAATGATTGTGACTCGAAAGGTACTTTCTATGTGTTATGATTCAAATATGTGCAGTTGATGTCCAGATGCAACTTTTATTAATGTAATGTTGGTAGTGTTGAAATTTGTGTTATTGGAATATTGTGATTCTTTGTTGATTTGTGTATATGTTGTTAGGAGTGGTTTAGGTCATTCTCTAGCAGGCGGATTGGCCCAATTACAGAGGAGACTCTGCCAAATTTTCTGAAATATTTGAGAGTTAGATAAAATTTGCGGGTTTCAGATGTGTTATGTTAGGTGTTTGGGGCGGACTCTAGTCCTCATTCAAGGATGAATGATCCTAAGCGGGTGAGGATGTAAGGCCCCATAAAATTTTCCCATGTAATTTAAGGTTTTGTGCTTACGAAGTAGGCTAATGTTTTTAAAGATTGTAGAAAACGAGCCATGGTACGGACTTTTTGGGTTGTACAATGCATTGTGGAGTTGGAGGACAATTGATGTAAAACATGGCATTTCTACGGTCCTTTATGCCACCGCAGAATTGCTTCGCGGACCACAGATCCGCCGCCGAGTGTAAAAGAAGAGGGCCAAATTCTGAAAACATTTTTTGCTGGCCACATAATGATTCCGCTTGCCGTATAATGATTATGCTACCACAAAATTGCATCGTGGAATGGACCAGACCCAACCCACAATATGAAAATCATTTTGTGGCGATTCTGCTCACCGCATAACCATTCTGCTTGTCATATGTCTATTTTGCTGGCCACATATCCATTCTGCTACCACAAAATTGCACCACATAATTGACTTTGGGATCTTTTTTAGAAATTTCCTACCCGACCCCATTTTGATTAATAGCCTTTGGGGATCATTTTGAAGCAAATATTTGATATTTTAGAGAGAAGTGAGAGTATCTTAGAGATAGAGGGAGAAGACCTAGCAATTCTAATAATCAATCCTTGCCCCAATCTTTAAGATTCAAGGGTAGCCACTCAGTAGACCATCATCTACCCGGGTAAGACCTTGTCCTAAAACCTTCATGCAATTGTTATGGGTTTAATTAGGTTATGGAATTGGAGATAGACCATGCATGTAACACTCGGTGGTAGTATGTGGTGTTGTTGAACTATTTTGTGTAGTTTCTTGTTGAAATTGGTTGAGGGAGGAAGGGATTACCATTGTAGAGATTTGTAGCTAATTTGGCATAATACGTGTTTGACAAAATTCCAACGAGACTTACGTCATGAGAATCCTTCTAATAATTATCCGGTTTTCGCTATCTTCCTATAGATTTATATTTCTAGTGGCGTTGCGACATTGTAGTAACTTAAGGAAAGCTTAAGAAAGATATGTTGGCTAAACGTTTCTCTTACTATTGAATTCCATGATGTTCCCATGAGTTTCAAGTATGGTTGGTCCAGGTTCCTAATTCTCATATTCCAAGTTATTCCTTATAAATTCGATTATCCCAATTAAGCAAAGTGTCGAAAGATGAATGTACTCAAATCGTGTTCGAATTACTCCTATCTATTCATGATCTCCTTCGGGAATGTGTCCAAGTATGGTTTATGTCCATTATGCATAACTTGGAATGAATACTTAATGTGCCTAAAACTCTTATTGTTCATACATATATATATATATATACACACACACACACACACATACTCTTAAGGCCTTGATTTCGAATGCACATACTGTTGATAATCTATAAAGATGCTTAAAAGTGAAAGAAGCGAGTTGGAGATATAAAGTGTGGCCACAGTGCCAAGAATGAAAGTTATACTTGTGGCCAATGGTTCAAATGAAATGAAATGATGTGAGAAGAGTTATGAAATGAGCCTTGATTTAACTGTTCTAAATTGACTGCGAAAATAGGTTTGCTTAAAAGCTTATGTCCTTAAGTCATGCCCAAATGTGGTTGTTTTAACTAATGATATGCTTTGTACGTATTTCCAATGTGCTTTGAGCTCTTACATATTCATGAGCTAAAATTGTGCATTGCCGTTTTTGGGAAAAGTATTTCAAGAATAAATGGTGTGTCACTCGTTTATGATTTTAACTTGTGCTTCGATTAATAATAATCTTGCTCCATTTCTTTGCAAAGGAAACTTTTGTGTTTAAAGCCTTCATTACTAATGAACCTAAAGTTGGGATTTCGAGAATATTCTATATGTTGATTTTTATGATGATGATCCTTGAAAGTGTGGAATACGAAATATGGCCATAGTGCCAGGAAAGAAGAATCATATGTATGGGCAAGAGAGCCAATGAAATAATGATGTTGGAAGTGATTAAAAGTACTAATGAAACTATATATGGTGTGATAGGTTATGAGGTGCATGTATTTGTATTTTTGTTTCCTTGGTATGCAAAACAAAAATGTTTTTGAGAGTGTCGTTAGTCACCGAGGAAGGGTAGGTTGAAATAACCTAACCTCGAAATTACACGTGTCGGTGTAGGATTACATTGTGATTATTCCCCTTATTTGGGATGCGATTAATGTGATGAAATTATTCCCCTTATCTAAGATGAGATGATTACTAGCGTAGGGTGATGTCGATCCACACGACATTGTGGTGAGATAGCCTGGCCGATCAGGTCGAGATCAGATGCAATGCCGCACATATGGTGGTGATTGTGCTTAATGGTAGTGATTGAGATAGTGATTTTGATTGTTGTTGATGTCTTCGGACGAGATGACCTAGCCGATCGGGCCGTGAATAGACTCTATGCTTTATTCATGGTTGAGACGGCCTAGTCGATGTAACGACCCGACTGGTCGTTTTGAGTGTATTTGCCCCGATCCCCTATTTACTGCTTCCTCCGTATCTTTTTCTGCTTATGAAACTTGCCGGGAGGTTTTGTTTTGGTTTCGGAGACATCAATTGGGTAACGATTCTTCACTTGATTTTGGTTATATCCCACTAATCTATCACTAATTTCATCTTTTAATTTCGCATTTAGGTGGAAAATTTGGGAAACATGGGAAGAAGTTCTTCAACTAAGATTTTGGGTTTCGATTGAGATTTTGATATCGGATTTGGAACATTTTGGTACCAGTGAATGAACGCTATTAGGGCATTGGTCAGCCTAAAAGACATCACAAGGAACTTATAATGGCCATATCGGGTCCTGATAGCTGTCTTAAGAATATTTGAGTCCCGAATCGTCAGCTGGTGATACCTTGACCTCAGATCAATCTTGGAGAACACCATCGCTCCCTGAATCTAGTCAAACAAATCATCAATACGTGTCAAAAGTTACTTGCTCTTGATTGTGACCTTATTCAACTACCTGTAATCAATGCATATTCTCATAGTACTA
>AWOL01S0017152.1:0-40301 GCA_000715115.1 Nicotiana otophora
CTTATTTTCAAAGGAATATTTCCCTTTCTCTGCGGGTTCATAATTAAACCACAGTAATAATCATAAAAACATTGACTAGATGAAATAGGTATTACCAAGCGACTCCAGTCGATTACGAGTTTCTAGCTAGAGCGAATCAAAGGTGTAGCTTATGTTAAACTAATACGTAGTATTAATGTAATGGAGCTGACTTTCTCTTTGTAGTTTGTATAGGGTAAAAATATGCTATGTTAAGTAATTGCATAAGAGAATGACACGTGGAGCCGAAACCAGAGGATTGCTAAAACCGAAAACAACTGTTTCATTTGTTATCGGAAAGAATGACGCTCATAAAGATGCAATAAATATTTGTCACCCGGTAATATTTAATGAGTAAAATTCTACAGCATTTAGTATACTGCCCGTTACAAACAAATTGTCATTTATGTTCACCGTTACACATTCTTCAATGACCATCATAATTGACATTAAAGAAGGGCATGATCCTAGGACCTTGTTCCCTAGGTGCAGCTATAAATAACGAGCTGTGTTATCATTATAAAGGATACGATTATTTTGGCAAACTGACGCTATAATCTATTCTAAACTTTAGATAATTTTACCTTCTTACTTTTTGATTTCATTACTCTTGTGCCCAGAAGCCCTGCTCCCGGAATTACCGTTTCTGCTATTTCGTCTTCATTTCAAGGCTAAGTATTGCTAATTTCTTCAATTCTTGTATTATTATCGAATTAATTCACTTTTCTAGAAGCTACATATAAATTCAACTGTGCCATTTTACGGGTAAACAGTTTGGAGCCCACCGTGGGGCCTAGACAGTCGTGTAATTAAGTTGATCCTTGTCTCTTTTACTAACGTGTTTTGATTATTTGTCCTTAGCAACAAATCACAAAAAATGGCAGACAATGGTGTTAACAACACAAACAATCTTGAGGCCCAAGGAGACCATCCTCATCACGAGGATTCAATTAGTGACACCCGCAATGAGGAACATAACGCTACGCCGGTCCACAATAAGCGGTACCCGCGACATATTCGGGAGGCGACTCTTGATGATGCTGAAGAGGAGCATGTTGTTGAAGAGGTAAGGGTTTTGCAAGAGCAACAAGAGGTCATTCAAGGCCATCTCACACGGCAGAATAATGTTATGACAAAAATAAAGCAGGCGTTGTTGGGTGCTTCCAATAATGCAAATGGACGAGGTCTAGTTTCTCCCGGCGCTCCCGCAAATCAAACAACACAGAGGGTCGACAACAATACCCCGAGGGGCGAGGTCGGATCTGATAGGGCCGGGGGAGTGGTTCCGGATTCAACAACGAGAGCAATCCCTTCAAAAGAGAGCTCCTGCGGTTTCTGAGGGAAGTGAACGCCTGCATGGACCAAATCCCGGGTGCACCATTGGTACTGAAAGGGCCGGACTTAAAGAAGTATACTCAGTTGCCATACAAACTGCGCGCAATACTAGAATTGATCCCGAAGTGGTTTAAAATGCTCGACGTGCCGAAATATGATGGGACTTCGGACCCTTAGGAGCATATTACCACCTATACAATGGTGGGGAAAGGGAACGATTTAGCTCCCAACGAGATTGAATCTGGTTTAATGAAGAAATTTGGAAAGGCTCTCACGAGGGGAGCCTCGACGTGGTATTCGCTATTACCCGAGCATTCTATAGATTCCTTTGAGATGCTCGCAAATTCTCTTATTATGGCCCATGTCGGGGCCAGAAAGGTACAGGCCTGAAAAATCGACATATTCAAAATTGCATAAGGAGAGTCCGAGTTGCATCAGGAATTCGTCAACTGGTTTCAAAAGGAGAAGATGTTGCTCCCGGCTGTTCCGGATGAATGGGCGGCTGAAGCATTCACCTAGGGTATGAATCCGAGATGTTCTGATGCTTTCCGGAAATTGAAGGAAAGCTTGCTTGAGTTTCAAGCGACGACTAGGGCGGATGTTCAAAATCGGTACGAGTCCAAGATAAGGATTGAAGAAGATCATATTGTCTTCCCGTCGTCGGAAAAATGTCGGGAAAAGAATAAAGAAAAAAAAGACAATTTTGACACAGATAGACGGTCTTCAAGGGGTCGGTTTTTGACCTATGAAAGGGCCAAAGGACACGACAGAGGTTTCCGGTTGACAGACAGGTTCGTTACCAATAGAAGAACTGATCGCGATCGGAACAACAAATCATTGCAGGACAAAGAAACGTCAGGTACACAGGATCTTTCCTACCCCAGGCTATTAGAATACAACTTCAACGTCAGTGTAGTAGAGTTAGTATCAGCTATGAGGAACATTATAAAAACAACACGGTTCCCAAAGATAATGAGGTCCGATCCCAGCCAGAGGGATCCCAATTTGTGGTGCGAGTACCACGGGACGGATGGACACCGGACTGGGGACTGCGGACATTTGCGTAAAGAGGTGGCGAAACTATTAAAAAATGGCCATCTCAGGGAATTCTTAACTAACCGTGCCAAGAGCAATTACGGTCACAGCCGTGATAATATGGATAACTCAAAAATAAGAGAGGACCCCCCGCGCCAGACGATCAACATGATCTTCGGGGGAAACGAGATCAACAGAAGTTGTCAATAACCCATAACAAGAGACTCCGGGAAGTTGCTGAAGACGACATCATTTTCACGGAGGAGGACGCAGACGGACTGTTACTACCGCACAATGATGCATTGGTAATTTCTTTAAATGTACTAGATTTTAAAATCAAACGTGTTCTGGTAGATCTCGGAAGTTCGGACACTATCATACAATGGAGGGTATTAAAGCAAGCCAAACTTACCGGAAGCATCATTACGACCACAAAACCCCTCGCTGGATTCAACCTCGCATGCATGACAACCCGAGGAGAGATCCTGCTGCCCATGAATGCCGAAGAGGTGATGAGGAAGACCCTTTTTGAAGTTGTGGACGGTGATATGGGTTATAACATTATTCTGGGAAGACCTGGTTGCACGAGATGAAAGTCATACCATCAACATATTATCAATTGCTAAAATTTCCAACTCCCGAAGAGATTAAATAGATAAAAGGCGACTAACCGGCGACAAGGGAGATGAATGCAACTTCGGTCTCCAGTAGTAAAGGGAAGAAGCATACGGCATAGAAATTACAGGAACCGATGCCCACTCTCGACTCAAATGAAGTTAACCACGGGAAAGAATCGTTGGAATCTTATCAGGTGCCGAGATACTTCCAGGTACCTGAAGCGACGGATGCAACAAAGTCCACAGCAGAAGAGCTTAAGCAAGTTGCATTGTTTGAAAAGTTCTTGGAGAGAAAATTCCACTTGGGAACAGGACTGCACCCCGAGCTCAGGTCTGGCATTATTGAATTTCTTAAGTATAATACCGATTGTTTTGCGTGGTCGTATGCGGATATGACAGGTATCCCAATGGAAGTGGACATACACAAGCTAAGCTTGGATCCAAACATACCTCAGGTAAGACAAAAGAAATGTCCTATTGCGGAGGCCAGAAATAAATTCGTCAAAGAAGAGGTAACTCGCCTACTTGATATCGGTTCGATCCCAGAGGTAAAGTATCTAAACTGGCTAGCTAATGTAATAATAGTTCCTAAGAAGACCAATAAATTTAGCATGTGCATAGATTATAAGGACTTGAATAAGGCGTGCCCAAAAGACTCGTTCCCACTACCAAACATCGATCAAATGATTGATGTAATGGCCGGGCACGAGTTAATGAGTTTCCTCAATGCTTATTCCGAGTACAACCAAATTAAGATGAACCCAGAGGATCAGGAAAAAACTTTGTTTATAACGAATTTCGGCACATATTGCTATAATGTGATGACCTTCGGGCTAAAGAACGCCGGAGCCACTTATTAACAGCTCGTAAACAAGATGCTCGAAAAACAGATAGGGAAAACCATAGAAGTTTATATAGACGATATGCTTGTTAAGTATTTGAACACAGGTGGTCACCTTAAGCATGTGCAAGAAACATTTGACATCCTTAGGAAGCATAACATAAAGCTTAACCTCGGGAAGTGCGCGTTCGGGGTTAGCTCCGGCAAGTTCCTAGAATTTCTGGTATCACAAAGGGGGATTGAGGTAAACCCCGATAATATCAAAGCCATCGAAGACATCCTAGAACAACTATCAAGCGTGAAAGAAGTCCAAAGGCTCACAGGGAGACTGACCGCTTTGAGCATGTTTATTTCCCGGTCATCAGAGAAATGCCACCATTTCTTTGTGTTGCTCAAAAATAAAAACATCTTCGAATGGACCCCGGAATGCCAGCAGGCTTTGAGAGATTTGAAAAGGCACTTGGCAAGCCCTCTGTTACTATCAAAATAGAAGGAAGATGAAACACTGTTAATCTACCTAGCAGTCTCAGAAGTAGCGATAATCGTCATTTTAGTCAGTGAGGATGAAGGTACGCAATCTACCATCT
Source organism: Nicotiana otophora (assembly GCA_000715115.1). Classification (NCBI taxonomy): domain Eukaryota; kingdom Viridiplantae; phylum Streptophyta; class Magnoliopsida; order Solanales; family Solanaceae; genus Nicotiana; species Nicotiana otophora. The sequence continues at coordinate 4,434 of AWOL01S0017152.1, forward strand.
ATTACGTTAGTAGAATTTTAACGGGAGCAGAAACTCGCTACCCGCATTTGGAGAAGCTAGCCTTAGCTATCGTAGTCTCTGCTCGAAAGCTGAGGCCTTACTTCCAATGTCACCCGATAGCTGTGATGACCACCTTTCCCCTACGGAATATCCATCACAAACCTAAAATCTTGGGTAGATAGGCCAAATGGGCCATCGAAATGAGTGAATTCGACATAGGGTATAAACCTAGGACTGCGATTAAGTCACACGCTTTGGCCGACTTTGTGGCCGATTTCAGTCCGGGATCGCTGCCTCTAGCAACCAAAAAAGCAATGATGGTATCAGAATCGATATCGGGGATTTGGACCTTATTTACGGATAGAGATTCCAACATAAAGGGGTCCGGGCTTGTCATAGTATTAACCACGACTTCAGGATAAACCCTAAGGCAGGTCATAAGAACCGTCCCTTTAACTAACAACAAAGAAGAGTATGAAGCTTTAATTGCAGGACTCGAACTAGCACGTGGACTAGATTCCGAGGTCATAGAAGTCAAATACGACTCCTAGCTGGTGGTTAATCAGGTCTACGAGATCTTCAAAAGAAAAGAGAAGTGCATGCAACAATACATAGTGAAGGTCCAGGCTCTGCTAGCTCGATTCCGGGAGTGGTCGATTACTCATATCTCAAGGGAAGAAAATGCAGAAGCAGATGCATTAGCTAACCTCGGTTCATTAATGGAAATGAAGGGATTAGATTCTGGGATGATAGTACAACTCATGCACTCGGTTCTGGACGCAGACAACTACTATGAGGTAAATACGACTAATTTTGTCTAGGACTAGAGGAATGAGATAATTGATTATCTCGAGCATGGGAAGTTGCCCGAAGACTCCAAGGTGTCCCGGGCGTTGCGCGCAAAAACATCACGATATAGCTTCAAAGGAGGCCAACTGTACAGGAAATATTTCCAAGGCCTGCAGGACTGATGCTTGGGAGTCTCCGAAGCTAATTATGATATGTGGAAATCATTCGGGCGCAGATTTCATAGTACTGAAACTTGTAAGCACAGGGTATTATTGGCCCCGAGTGTAACAAGACACCAAAGATTTTATGCAAAAATACAATAAGTGTCAACGCTACGCACCACTGGTACATCAACCAACAGAACCATTACATTCAGTTCTATCTCCATGGCCGTTTATGAAATGGGGAATGAATATCATCGGACCACTGCCGCCGGCCCCTGATAAGGTAAGATTTCTTTTAATTTTAACTGACTATTTTGCTAAGTGGGTTGAATGAGGTCCTTATCAGAAGATCAACGAACGTGAAGTGGTGGATTTCTTGTAGGAGAACATAATTTGCAGATTTGGAATTGTAACGACCCAATCGGTCATTTTGAGCATTTGCACTTTGCTCGGTAGTTTGAGGGCATGAGTAGATTCGTATGATGTATTATGACTTGTGAGAATCGTCAGTTTTGATTTTTAGGTTATTCAGAATTATTTTGGAAGAACGATTCTCAACTAGGAAGCTTTAAGTTAGAAGAGTTGACTATGTTTGACTTTTGTGAATTTGACCTCAGAACAGAATTTGATGATTCCAATATCTCCGTATGGTAATTTTGGACTTAGAAGCGTGTTCGGAAAATTATTTGGAAGTTCGTAGTTAAATTAGGCTTGAAATGGCTAAAATAGAAATTTAAGTTTGGAACTTTGACCGGGGAGTTGACTTTTTGATATCAGGGTCAGAATCCAGTTCTGAAAATTTTTATAAGTCCGTTATGTTATATCATTTATGACTTGTGTGCAAAATTTGATGTCAATCGGACTTGATTTGATAGGTTTCGGCATCGAATGTAGAAGTTAGAATTGCTTAGTTTTGTTAAGCTTAAATTGGGGTATGATTCATGATTTTAGCATTGTTTGATATGATTTGAGGTTTTGACTAAGTTTGTATTATGTTTTAATACTTGTTGGTATGATTGAATGGGGTCCCAAGGGAATCGGGATGTGTTTTGGATCACTGGTTGAGAAACTAGTTAAGTTAAGGATTTGGAGTTTGACCATGGTCAATATCGGGTCAAGATGACCTCTTTTAGGTGTTTTGAGTGCGCAAGCAGGTTCGCAGCGTATTTTATGATTGAAATGCATATATAGTTTGTGTCCGGGAGGTTCCGAATGAGTGTTGGGTGCTAAAACGAAAATTCTTTCGTTGCTGATTTTCTGGTGTAAACTAATTGCGAAAATGTCATTTCTTTTCTATCCCTTAAATTTCCATACTTCATTTAAATCTTCAAAATATCATAACTCCCTCATTCTAATGCCAAATTGGGTGATTCAAAAGCCTAACTTGACTGAACTTTCATAAGAAATCCATTGGAGGCATCAAAAGAGAGTTTTGGGATTGTTTGACATATGAAAAGAGGTAGAACAGCTCGGTAAAAAAATATTTAATATCGAGGGTTTGTTCATTTTTTATTTTTGACGAATTGGAGCTCGGGAAGAGGCGATTTTCGGGAGACTTTCAAGAAAAATAACGGGGTAAGTGTTCTTAACTTAATATTGATTAAATTACTTGAATCCATGGTTGTTTTTAACATTTAATTGGTGAATTGAGTTGGAAAATTTAGAAAACTCTCTTGGTTTAATTTGAGGATTTGAGGGTCGAGTTGATGTCGGAATTTGGTAAAATTGGTATGGTTGGACTCGTGGTTAAATGGGCATTCATATTTTATAACTTTTGTCGGGTTCCGAGATGTGGGCCCCACGAGCGAGTTTTGAGTGTAATTTAAGATGTTTTGGGAAAAGTAGTATTTTGATATGGAATTAAATCCTATAATTTGTGTTGACTTAATTGAATTAATTGTGACTAGATTTGAGCCATTCGGAAGATGATACGCGCCGAATGAATTTTTGGAGCATTGTTTAGCTTGCTCGAGCTGAGGGTATGAACCTTGATTATACGTGTTATGTGAATTATTTGGAAGTGACACTCATGCTAGGTGACAGGCGTGTGGGCATGCACCGTAGAAATTGAGACTTAGTTTATTCCGTAGAGTTGTTTAGTCAATTAACTTGTATTCTTCTATATATTTTTATATGTTAGAGAAACTGAGTTGTAACTCATGTTAAAAATCATGCTTAGGAAAATATTGGTATTATTGGGACCCACTGAAATCATTCTTACTGTCGAATTATATGTTTAAACTTTAATTTCATACTCAGTCATATCCATTCATTGCATATCGCATCTCAGTCCCTATTGTTATTTATTGATACATCATATCATCATTTTGGGCTAGTTTCATGACATTGTGAGCCCGAGAGACCAGAGAGATTGATGAATAAGTGAGGCCGAGGGCCTGATTGTGAGGATAATTATGGGATCAGGCTGCACACCGCAGCATGCCAAATTTGGTTATTATAGCATGTGAGTTGTCCGTACATCACATGAGTTGTCTGTACGGATCCAAATATTGATACTATAGCACGTGAGTTGTCCGTGCGGATCCAGATATTGATACTATAGCACGCGAGTTATCTGTGCAACATGTGAGTTATCTGTGTGGATCCAGATATTGATACTATAACACGTGAGTTGTCCGTGCAGATTATAGCGCTTGGACCGAAGGAGCCCTTCCGGAGTTTGTACACACCCCCAGTAAGCGCAGGTACCTACTGAGTGCGAGTGCCGAGCGATTGGGAGGATTGAGTGGCTGTGCTGACTGGGTGACTGGGAAGACTGAGTGAATTGATACTCTGAGAGTATGCATATGGTTTTATTACTGAGTTGTATTGCATTGACATGTATACTTGAGATACGGGCATAGAGATACATTTTTCCTCATGCTATACGATATTGCGTCATTTATGACTTCATATACTCATTGACATGTAGGCATAGAGATGTATTTTCCTCATGCCATTTGGAAATGAAACATCCTATCTGTTGTTGAAAATTTCTTGGCAAAAATCACAGTTTTACATAACATATTCATATTTTGGTGATTTCGGTAAAAGATTTGGGTTTTCACTGATATACTTGAAAAGCAGGCCTATTTTTCTGGAACTGTGAACGAGCTGAGTATTTTATCTCAGAGCTACTTCTTTTATTACTTCTATTATGTTGTTATGAATTGTTGTTGGCTATTGGTTTTGGACCTTGACCTTTATTCCAGCTCGTCACTACTTTCAACCTAAGGTTAGGTTTGTTACTTATTGAGTACATGAGGTCGGTTGTACTTATACTACACTTCTGCACCTTGGGTGCAGATATTGGATACTGATGTTGCTGTGATCGATGGGAGTTGAATTTGAAGATGTACCTGTGTTCAGGTCATAGCTGCCTCTTGTTCATGGTAGCCTTAGATTTATAAAAATCTGGTTATGTACATTTCGAACTGATGATGTATTTATTTCATACCAGCTTGTAAATTCTAATCATAAAAGTTCATGATTTGTACTACCAGTCATTAGGGAGTGTATTAGAGTCAATTAAATATTATTGAAATTGGATAGTTATTAGTTGGGTTAGGTGCCATCATGATTAGTTAGATTTTGGGTCATGACAAGTTAGTATCAGAGCTCTAGGTTTCATAGGTTCTACAAGGCATGAGCAAGTGTCTAGTAGAGTCTTATGGATCGGTATGATGACGTCAATACCTATCTTTGAGAGGCTACAAGGCATTTAGGATAATTTCTCATCTTTCTTTCCTTATCATGCGGAATTGATTCATCTTGAAACATAACTCTTTGAATTCCTTCCATGCATTTATATGCGTATGTGAGTGCTCGATATCATATATGCATCGCCAGCTTGTGATTCCATGAACGAGGTTCAAGATGTGTATTCTGTGTTTTGGTGATTTGCCAGTCTGGAAGACTTGAGGCTAGGTTTAGACCGCAACTTAGGCTCGATAGCTTCAGTTGTGTGAACTTGTACATTTGGACTCATATGTCCGGTAATGTCCCTATGAGTAGAATTTGTGACTCGATGAGCGATTGAATACCTATATGATGAGCATGATATGACTACGGAATGTGTTCAGATGGTTTGATTGTGATGATAATAGTTTGCTTGAGATGTAAAAAAACAAGAGGGCCATTGGGTACTTGGTGTCTGTCTTGATTTGATGTATAGTCTCGAGTATGAATGTGTTGAAGGATCTTTCATGTTGTTTAATTGTGGAGCGAAGTAGATTTTTACGTATTGTTAATGAGTTCAGACTTAGGGAGATTAAGTGATCGCGTAGTGATTGTGGGTGCGAAAGGGTATATCAAGATGCCAATTTTAGGCTAAGCATGTGGGTTATCTCATGCGGAGTAATCTACGCAAGTGTGCTCCTTATAATGTTGAGTGAAGAGTTTCCTTTCTACCAGCGGAGTGTATATGTTGAGATTTGAATTTGAATCTGGTTGAGAATGTTGACTTGACTGTCAAGAGAAATAAATACGATCTTAGCGGATGATTTAGGTATTTTATGGTTGGTGTTGCATGAGCTTGTGAAGAATTTAGTTGAATCTCACTATAGGATCATGGCAGTAATACAGTATGTGTATTGTCAGTTATTGAATGTCATGATCTATGGCTTTGAGCCAAGTAGGGGAGCATGCTGTTGACGGTTTAATTTCATGGTTATATGTTAAATTTTAGTTTGGGTCTGAGGCATACTTGTGGTTTAGTTATGACTTGCATAGGTTTAGATCAAGAATTACTCGAATAAAGGAATTTCTGGATACGGGTTATGTTACACTTTATGTGTATATGGAAATCATGGAATGAGTTGAGTTGTTATTCGTGACGGATGTAGTGTGCACGGTGTATGAATTTGAACGGTTGTGTCAAGGCATGGTTACATCTTTGAGGGTGTTGTTGTGCTAATTGAGCATAGGCAGCTCGACCCGTTCGGGCAATGCAGTTTGGGTTTGAGCAAAGTGGGTGATTCTCGAGAAGGTTCTAATGGGTTCGAGATTTATATATAGCAATTGAGAAATTTGTTTCCGGACTTGTGTGTGGATAGAATCTGAAATTTGCATTTGATGGTGCCGGGACTTGCGGTAATTTTTTTATGACTATGGATTCTACATTTCAGTATAAGAAAGGTAAAAGAATAATTTTAAATTTACATAAGGTACTTTCAGAGTGGGCGTTTTGGTTGTGGTACTTATGGGGGTGCTTAAGAAGAATACAGTGGCTTATGGGCCTTAGGGCAATGTCATTTTATGTTGGGATGTCTTGTAGTGAGCTTTGGGTAAGGATCGTAGTGTTCGGACAAGGAGAAATGTCAACTTGAGGGTAATTCAGAAGATACTCAGAGAAAATAGGACAACTAGGTAGCAGGCTAGAGCAGTATGGTAATTATATGCTTGGTTCTTTTGGGTAATTATGATGTGGTGAGGCTCTACAGATGTTTTATGGCAATAATCTTGGGTTTGGAAACTTGCGTGACTTGGCTGAGTTAGAGAGATTCAGTTCTGATGGTCTGGTTATGTGAAAATGAGTTTCGAAGAGTTTTTGATGATTTCTATCACAGTTCGAGGTGGATATTTCCTACTGGCGTGAGGAACATGTTGCGTATTAGGATGTTTTCCTAGATGAGATCAAATGGAAGGTTTGTGGTTAATTGAGTATGTAGTTTGCTAGTGATCAGAGTTGATTATGAGATTCTCGTACCTTTTCATATGATGGGATGATTGATGCGGTGTGTTATGTAGGATTGAGATTTGCATGTGCAAAGTCACAATTCAGTTTTGAAGGGAAGGTCATGAATATTTAGACAACATGGACAGTTTCAGATGTCTAGATGAATGCTATTACTACTTGGTATTTCCTGAGAAGGGTGCGCATTTCAGAAGGCGCATTGTGTTTTGACTTACGGATGCTTCATTAGTATTGCGATGCTCGCCTGGTTGATCGACTGCTGATATTCAGATTTTTCTATGTGGCACGGAAGAATTATAGAAGTATTCCTCGTGGGATGATCGTGCATGAAAGATGTGTTAGACATTCGGGCGGTGGAGTTGGGATCAGATATGGTGATTTATGTGTTCTATGGATTTGGAGACTGAGAGTTCTCAGAAGCAGATTATTTCGTGGTTGTGGACTGTGAGTTGTGGCCAAAGCTAGCCAGATGATAGTATGTGTTATGATTCAATCATTGTAGACTTTCGGAGGGTTATTTATCTATTTGTGGGTGACTAGAGTTGATTTGGGGTCCATTGGTAAGCCCAATGAGGATGTGTATTCTACACCGGGTCAGATTTGTTGACTCTGAACTGCTATTGTTAAAGGATGTGCCATTCGATTAGAATTGATTTTATTCGTATCTGATATGTTCTATGTGTTACTCTTCCATGCTATGAGGGGTTGTGATTAGTTGGTTATATGCACACATGATGCGGTTTTGTTTGGGCCTTATAGCAGAATTCGAGCGAGATGGTGATTGGGGTGTGGAATGGTTGATTGTGCCTTGGTTATGGTCTTTCAGGGCTATGGTATATTGTGTTATTGGCTTCTCCTTGGTTATGGTCATGCACTTCATGTACTTGATGTCGAATTGCGTGTAGTTTTTAATTTTGAGCATTGTGGCTTGAGGTATTTCATATGGACCGATGTTTGGATGGTCATGCATTACAGAGGGGCTATGTTGGGATATGATGCTTTGTGTTAGATTCATGTGTCTTGGTCCTACTATGTGTGATGGGTTCATAGCATTGCGTTGTGGTGATACTTGTTGAGCTTGCGTGACGGTTCTCTCATTTGAGTCATTTTCCCCAATTGAGTACTTTCGAATTGTTGCTTGTTGGTGCACAGATTGCACAATTGTGACTTTAGGTTGTATTGGTGTGGCATGTCAATAAAATAGTTGTGTTTGATGAGATAAGGTCATTGGACCTAGAATGGATACTATCGAATTTGATTGCGGTATGTTTGGAAGAATAACATCGGAAGTAGGCTTAGGACTTGGCTTTGGTTCCCGTTGGACGAGAGAGAGCTTCATGACTTGTTGATCATATGAGTAGTTAAGAGTTTTTGCATGTTTCTTTCATCATCGACAGTGTACAAAGGTTCAGAACAAGATTTTAGTTGATATGCGGTTTGTTACCGATGTCGAGTTGGTTATCAAGCAGCTATTGCGGTCGGGCGTTATTACTATGAGTATTTGAGTTATGTGGTATATCATGTTATTGTGTCTCGGGTTATGGTTATGGCTTTGTGCAACTTGTTCAGACTTAGACAATGTGTTGATGCGAGATTCGGGTCTTGTAGGAAATTTCAGATGATGGAAATTGGTTTTTGGGGATTACGGGCTAAGGTTGAAGTAATGATCTTCAATATGTTGTGTTGTCGGGCCTCTATAGAATAGGGTGACATGGGATCACACCCGGGTATGTGCATGGTCAGGTTACACGGTGATATGACGGCTTAAGAACAACTCTGGGCTCGTTCGAGGACAAACATATGTTTAAGTGGGGAAGGATGTAACGACCCGACCGGTCGTTTTTAGCATTTGTACTTCGCTTGGTAGTTTGAGGGTATGAGTAGCTCCGTATGATATATTATGACTTGTGAGAATCATCGGTTTTGGTTTTCAGGTTATTCAGAATTGATTTGGAAGAACGATTCTCAACTAGGAAGCTTTAAGTTGGAAGAGTTGATCAAGTTTGACTTTTATGAATTTGACCTCAGAACAGAGTTTTAATGATTCCAATAGCTCCGTATGGTGATTTTGGACTTAGGAGCGTGTTCAAAAAATTATTTGAAAGTTCGTAGTTAAAGTAGGCTTGAAATGGCTAAAATAGAAATTTAAGTTTGGAAGTTTGACCGGGGAATTATCTTTTTAATATCGGGGTCGAAATCCAATTCTGAAAATTTTTATATGTCCGTTATGTTATGTCATTTATGACTTGTGTACAAAATTTGAGGTCAATCAGCCTGATTTGATAGGTTTCGGCATCGAATGCAGAAGTTGAAATTTCTTAGTTTCGTTAAAGTTTGAATTGGAGTATGATTCGTGGTTTTAGCATTGTTTGATATGATTTGAGATTTCGACTAAGTTCGTATTGTGTTTTAAGACTTGTTGGTATGATTGAGTGGGGTCCCGAGGGTCTCAGGTGTGTGTTTGGATCACTGGTTGAGAAACTAGTTAAGTTAAGGATTTGGAGATTGACCATGGCCAATATCTGGTCAAGATGACCTCTTTTCAGTATTTGGAATGCGCAAGCAGGTTCGTAGCATATTTTATGATTGAAACGTATATATGATTTGTGTCCAGGAGGTTCCGAATGAGTTTTGGGTGCTAAAACGAAAATTCTTTCGTTGCTGATTTTCTGGTGTAAAATAATTACGAAAATGTCATTTCGTTTTTATCCCTTAAATTTTCAGACTTCATTTAAATCTTTAAAACATCATATCTCCCTCATTTTAAGGCCAAATTGGGTGATTCAAACACCTAAATTGACTAAAATTCTATAAGGAATCAATTGGAGGTATTATAAGAAAGTTTCAAGATTGTTTGGTACACGAAACGAGGCAGAACAACTGGGCAAAAAAATATTTTATATCGAGGGTTTGTTCATTTTCCATTTTTGACGTATTGGAGCTCGGCAAGATGCGGGTTTCGAGAAGTTTTCAAGAAAAATAATGAGATAAGTGTTCTTAACTCAATATTGGTGAAATTACCTGAATCCATGGTTATTTTTAACATTTAATTGGTGAATTAAGTTGGAAAATTTAGAAAACCCTCTTGGTTTAATTTGAGAATTTGAGGGTCGAGTTGATGTCGGAATTTGGTAAAGTTGATATGGTTGGACTCGTGAATGAATGAGCATTCATATTTTGTAACTTTTGTTGGGTTCCGAGATGTGGTCCCACGATCGATTTTTGAGTGTAATTTCGGATAGTTTTGGAAAAATTAGTATTTTGATATGGAATTAAATCCTATAATTTGTATTGACTGAATCGAATTAATTATGATTAGATTCGAGCCGTTCGGAGTTGATACGCATAGAATAGAATTTCTGGAGCATTGTTTAGCTTGTTCGACATTGGATTCAACTTGTTCGAGGTAAGTAACATCTCTAATCTTGGAGCTGAGGGTATGAACCCTAATTGTACGTGTTATGTGAATTGTTTGGAGATGACACACATACTAGGTAATGGGCGTGTGGGCGTGCACCATAAAAATTGAGACTCGGTTGATTCCGTAGAGCTGTTTAGTCAATTAACTTGTATTCTTCTATGTATTTGTATGTGTTAGAGAAACTGAGCTGTGACTCATGTTAGAAATTATGCTTAGGCAAATGTTGGTATTATTGGGACCCACTGAGGTCATTTCTACTATCGAATTATATGTTTAAACTTTAATTTCATACTCAGTCATATCCATTCATTGCATATCACATCTCAATCTCTGTTGTTATTTATTGATACATCATATCATCATTTCAGGCTAGTTTCAGGACATTGTCAGCCTGAGAGACTGGAGAGATTGATGACTGAGTGAGGTCAAGGGCCTGATTCTAAGGATAATTATGGGATCGGGTTGCATGCTGCAGCATGCCAGATTGGCTTACTATAGCACGTGAGTTGTCCGTACGGATCCAGATATTGATACTATAGCACGTTAGTTGTCCGTACGGATCCAGATATTGATACTATAGCACGTGAGTTATCTATGCAGCACGTGAGTTGTCCGTGCAGATTCGGATATTGATACCATAGCACGTGAGTTGTCCGTGCAGATTATAGAGCTTGGGCTGAAGGAGCCCCTTTGAAGTCTGTACACACCCCCAGTGAGCGCAGATACCTACTGAGTGCGAGTGCCGAATGCCGAGCGATTGGGAGAATTGAGTGACTATGATGACTAAGTGACTGTGAGGACTGAGTGACTGGGAGGATTGAGTGAATTGATACTCTAAGAGTATGCATATGGTTTTATTACTGAGTTACATCGCATTGACATGCACACTTGACATACAGGTATAGAGATGCACTTTTCCTCATGCTGTACGATATTGCGTCATTCATGACTTCACACACTCATTGACATGTAGGCATAGAAATGTATTTTTCTAATGCCATTTGAAAATGAAACATCCTATCTGTTATTGAAAAGTTCTTGGCAAAAATCACAGCTTTACAAAACATATTCATATTTTGGTGATTTCGGTAAAAGATTTAGGTTTTCACTGATATACTTAAAAAGCAGGCCTATTTTTCTGGAGCTGTGAACGAGCTGGGCATTTTATCTCTGAGCTATTTCTTTTATTACTTCTATTATATTTTTATGAAATGTTATTGGCTATTGGTGTTGGACCCCGACCTTTGTTCCAGCTCGTCACTACTTTCAACCTAAGGTTAGGTTTAGTTTTTATTGAGTACATGGGGTCAGTTGTACTCATACTATACTTCCGCACCTTGCGTGCAGATATTGGATGTTGATGTTGTTATGATCGATATGAGCGGAATTTGAAGATGTACCTATATTCCGGTCATAACTACCTCTTGTTCATGGTAGCCTTAGATTTATAAAAATTCGTTTATGTACATTTCGAACAGATGATGTATTTATTTCATACCAGCTTGTAAATTCTAATCTTAGAAGCTCATGATTTATACTACCAGTCCTTGGGGAGTGTATTAGAGTCAATTAAATATTATTGGAATTGGATAGTTATTAGTTGGCTTACCTAGCGAGTTGGGTTAGGTGCCATCATGACTAGTTGGATTTTTGGTTGTGACAGGAATACCAAAAACGATAGCCTGCGATAACGGGCCATAGTTTATAGGCACAAAGATCACAAAGTTCTTTGAAGACTTGAAAATTAAAATAAACACATCTTCGCCCTATCATCCGAGCGCAAATGGTCAAGCGGAATCAATGAACAAAGTGATTTTACAAAATCTCAAGAAGAGGTTGGAAGCGGCTAAAGGTAAATGGCCTGAGGAACTGCTTGGAGTGCTATGGGCGTACCGAATAATGACCAAATCAAACACAAGAGAAACCCCTTTCTCCCTTGTGTACGGAGCAGAAGCCTTAATCCCGATGGAAGTAGGAGAGCCTACCTTGAGATATTTCTAGGCAAGTGAAGAGACGAACAACGAAGTGATGCTAGCCAACTTGGAACTTCTCGATGAGCGTAGGCACTTGACACATATAAGAATGATATACCACAAACAAAGAATGGAAAGATATTATAATCGAAGAGCCAACCTCCGTTATTTCAAAGTGGGAGACTTGTTTCTAATGAAAGTAAATCAAAACACCCGGGAACTCAACGCAGGGAAGCTAGGTCCAACCTAGGAAGGCTCCTATAGGGTTTCAGCTGTCACCGGGAAAGGTTCGTATGAGTTGGATAATCAAGAAGGATAAAAGTTGCCAAGCAACTAGAATGTGGCACACCTCAAGAGATATTATTGCTGACGAACATCACATGTACTGAAAGTATGTGCTGCACTCTTTTTTCCTTCGTCCAGTTTTTGTCCCAATTGGATTTTTCTGGCAAGGTTTTTAACGAGGGAGCAATGAAAATCATACTACGAAGCAGATTTCAATAGCAGCAATATGACCTGTAATAGCAAGGCACACAAGCAAAGAACCACTCCGGAGCAGTTAGATAATCTTTGGCTCGATAGCAAAATTTCCACTGAGAAATTGATTTTGCTATCAAGCAAAAGTTACCCGACCGTTTACAAGTGAAAATCACTAGATGATTGTTAGATAGTCTTTGGCTCGATAGCATAAATTCCTAAGGGGAAGCGAAGTTTGTTTCCCAACTGAAGATTATCTAGCAATTCATTAGTGGAAACCTCAAAGGTGCAAAATTTCTAGTGTTCCAATTTGCATTCGATCACCGGGGGAGATAATATGAGGATACGGAAACAATGACTGCCACGTCGACCGAAATACGAAAACCAAAAAAATTGTTATGTCATCTAGACTGGGGACTCCACAACCAGCTCCGTAGAAACAAGTTGTATACGCTAGCCACAAGAAATGGCAATTTCTTTTTAGCATAACGAATGCTTATGTTCTTTTTAAAAATAGAAGGAATAAAGTAAAGTCCTTTTATTTATATCTTGTTTCTTGTCTGAACGATGAATTGATTTTACCATTTGAAAGTTAAACAAGTACTTCAAATGCTAGTGCCGTAATGAACATGAGACATCCTCTTCAAAAGCACCGAAAATATAAGAGGGCCCTCTCTTATAAAAACCCTCATGATAAAAGGTTGCTTTCGGAAGAACTTGTGTCCGAAATCCAAATGCTTTTTGGGAACAATACACCCAAGGCCTTACATAATCAGATGCAAAGAGTAAAACTTGCGCAAAACACTTAAACAAAAAAAACTGCAAAGATTAAACTTTCATAAATGATCAAACGAAGAAAAGACTCATGCAATAATTGGGCAAAAGATGTTTTTTATCACAATAAATGTGCCGAAATGACACAGATACAAAAATTGGGAAAAGAAAGGAAAAGCTAAATTGTTGCATCTCCGGAACCCCGAGGAAGAGAAGCATTTGCGCCCCTAGAGGAAGTGGGTAGATCTACTGATGGCTTAACATCTTGGCCTTCATCAGCTTAGCCTTCAATATCTTCGCCCTCCGGTTCCTCTTTAGTTCCCAACGTTTCGGAACCGGAACCAGAAGAACGGGAAGCATCAGGCCCTACCCGGAGACCCCTTTTAGCAGCTGACTCTAGCTCATGGGCTTTAGCTATTTCAGCATCAAAATCAATGATACCCACTTTAGCCTCGAGATTTTTCTCCTCATGCCATACATAATGTAAGTTTTTTCAACAACGAGTGAAGCCGCTCGGAGCTTGAGTTCTTCTTTAAGTTGGTTAACCTCGGCAGAATGATTGTTCCGGGCGGATCTAATGGACTTGAGGGTAGCATCGAGTTCGCGGATAGTAGAGCTGAAAATTCTATTATGCTTAATGGTCTTTTTGTACTTCTCTTCCAATTGGGCATATTTCACCCCCGCAGTAGCTAGTTCTTCAGTTTTGGAGTTCAAGGCTGCCTCTAGGTTAGTCAATCTCTCAGTGGAGGCAACCTCGTGATCGGTTGCAGCAAGAAAGACACTATGGACTTCAGCCCATTTGGCCTTGGCCTCATCAAATTGAATCCTCAACGGGCCAATCTCTTAGCTAAGGGTTTCCACTTCTTGCTCGCTTTGCTGCAAATGAGTCTCCAACACAACAACCTTAGTAGCTTTAGCTTCCAATTTTGAGAGGCGAGCAGCAGTTTGATCCCGCTCAGCCAAAAGTTGATCCCGTTCAGACGTAAATTCTTCTTTTTTTCCGAATCAACCTTTGGAGGCCCTCGGAAGCAAGGAAATTGGCCTACAAAACAAGAAAGACAAACTCATGATACTTATTTAGTTAAAGACATGAGAAATGAGAAAACAAGTGAAGCATGTACTATTGCGGCATTGTGCATGACATTGTTCAATAAGCACTCTCGAGAGAGAGACTGTATCTTTTCTCGATCTCTTCTGAAGCGAAAGGCTTCAGATAGTTAGCAAGTTCCACCGGCCGGGATAACAAATTTCATCCGGTGGAGACCGAGAGAATAACACTCCTCCTCCTTTGCAGATCCTCTATGGGGTAGCATAATTTTGCCCCAAATTCCCATGAACTGGGGACTGGGAGAGAGGAACATCCTCTTCTCGAACAGATGCGACCAGTGGAGATGATGTAGCAGTTGCTGGTGGAAGAGTTAGTGAAGATGGAGATGAAGTTGATGGCGTTGAAAGGTGAAAAGCAACTGCGACAAACACAATGCTGGTTGTTGGTTGCTTATCAACCGAAGATGGTAGGGACCTGATACTCAACCCCAAAATATCGGGTGTAGTGACTGGGATCCGGAAATGGAAGTTGGCATTTTGACCATTTCATACTCCCCCCAGAGCACCGAGACATCATCCTCGGTTGGTGTAACTAACTCAACAGATTGAGCAGTCTGTTGAGTTGAAGAAGGTCGTCGTCTTCTATGTATAGAAGCTCCCTCCTCGTTAGCTTCTCCATCATCGTCAATCATCACGGTATCTATGGTCGGCCTGGGCAGAGGGGCCGTCACCACGACTTCCGGAGACGACTCGGGGGCAATTCTTCTCCCTATTATTCTTTTCCCTGGCCGCGGAGGAATGCCTTCTTTTTGGTTGTTTGTTCTCCGGTCGGGGACTCCGAGAAGAAGCACTTGCACAAGAAGCAAGCCTGGAGACGCATGTCTGTGAAAACGCTTTCTGCAGCAACTTTCTCGCTTCAGCAGGATCAACCAAAACTTCCTCCTTAGGGACGTCAACTGAGCCCTGGGGTAAAACTATATTCAACAGGAGAGAAAAATTAGATAACTTTCTCATAATAAAAGGTAAGGACATGATGAGTTAAACTTATCATGATTTTTGGCCTTCTACCCATATTTCAGGGACAACTCTTTCCACAAGCGGGTTTCGGGCATAGTAACGTCCAAAATTTTCTGAACCCATTGGTCCAAGCCCTCAACCCTAGGAGGAACCCACTAAGTCGCTGAGGCAACTGAATCCACCCACAATCGTTATCATCATCCATGCTGGATAGTACTTCATTGTGGCCTCACTTGCTGAAATTAATCATCCCCCACAGAAGATCTTAGGGGAATAAAGGTTCATCACATGAGCTAGGGATAACTCCTCCCTCGTTTCTTGGCACAGGCTCCGAAGGCAAGCAATAGTCCTCCACACAGAGGGACTCACCTATGCCAAACATACTTGGTAGCGGAGGCAAAATTTTGCAATAACGGAGTCAAGCTCTCCATTCAGAGAAAATATCCTCAAAGTGAAGGAATACGTATAGAAGTACGTAAAACCCTTTTTGGGTAAGGTTACCCGCTCCGCCAGATCAGGAGTGATAATATCTAAATCTTGGCAACGAAAATCTTCCTTCACAGCAGGAATGATGAAAGGATGGATGGAAGAAGGATATCTGCTAACGGCCCATATACGAGGGCTAACAAAAGGAAATTTCTCTTCGAAGTCTTTAGTTGTGACAAGACTTCTAGGTATAATGGTTCTCACTATAGGAGGAATGGCGCCATCGGCTTTGTTTTTGTTCTTTGAGGAACCAATATTTTTTGAAGAAGAATACATTGTATGTTATGGAAGAAGGAAAAGCTTTTCTCGTTTGAAGAGAGTTAAAGAAAGGTTGAAGAACAAAGTACAAATTGAATGAAGAGAGTTTGGAGAATTATGGGGTATGAATGAAGAAAGTTGATGCGTATAAGTAAAGGTTTAGGCGACTAAATGCATGGCCATGATTACCTCGATAACCAGCAAAAGTTATACTGAATCGTGGGATGACGCGTGTTCGGGGCATTAAATGCAGAGAGTCGTGCGTCTAATCAAGCGTCATAAGCTTTTCAGAGGGGATCAGAGAAATTCCGCAAAAAGAATGTTCCTACTAACTTTCCGGTGACACAAAGTTATGTCACCGGAAAGCGGGAGGACTATTTGTATAGGGTAAAAATATGCTATGCTAAGTAATTGCATAAGAGAATGACACGTGAAACCGAAAACAGATGATAGCTAAAACCGAAGACAATTGTTCCATTTGTTACCGGAAAGAGTGACGCTCATAAAGATACAATAAATGTCTGCCACCCGATAGTATTTAGTGGGAAATATTCTACAGCATTTAGTACACTGTTTGTTATAAAGAATTTGTCATTTATGCTCACCGTTACACATTCTTCGATGGCCCTCATAATTGACATTAAAGAAGGGTATGATCCTAAGACCTTGTTCCCTCTGTTATCATTGTAAATGACACGAATTTTCTGGAAAACTGACGCTATTAGCTATTCAAAGCTTTATACAATTTTACCTTCTTACTTTTTGATTTCATTACTGTTGTGCCCGGAAGCCTTGCTCTTGGAATTACCATTTCTGCTAATTCGTCTTCATTTCAAGGCTAAGTATTCCTTATTTCTTCAATTCTTGTATTATTGCAGGATCGAATTAATTCACTTGTCTAGAAACCACGTATAAATTCAAGTGTACCGTTTTACGGGTAAGCATACTTGTCGCATCTTCTTCTTGATGCCATCAATGAAACTACTTACTTCATTAAAAGAAAAACTTAAATCAACGTACTAAGGACTTTAACCACAGGATGTGTGAGCGGAATAGATATGATTCCTCTTCATTTCCTATTTTCTCAATTTCTCAAGTTCTTACTTGGATGGAAGTCACATATCATAATTAAGAATTAAAGGTTGAGATTTATCTAATCAAATAAGGTCCTAATCTCAGTTAGAATAGTATATTCCTTCCATATATTTTCGCCAAATATTTTTATATCCCCACATATCTAGCTACACATTAAACCTTTTTTAAATATATTAAAAACATTTTTCTTTCTTTCTTGGAGTAAATATTCCATGATTCGAAAAGTAGGATAAATTATAATGATAGTGTCCCGAAAATAACATCAGATCTAAAAGTTGAACATAACATTTAAGTATTAATTAAAATAACCGACATAAGATAATAACTACTGAAATATAGATAAAGAAAGATAATTGTATCTTTTGTATTATAAAAGTTATTTTTTCTCCTTTTAAAAAAACGGTTTATCATAATTCAAAATAACCAAATTTTCTCTTTAAAAAATATTTTTCGTTATACTAAACATATGCATGCCGCAGGGAAAAAAGAACAAAGGTATTTTCGGTGGTTTAAATTTATGAGGGTAGGGATAAAGAATCTGTATGATACTAAAAGAGTTTGTTCAAAAATAATGAGGCGCTGAAAAAAATTCTCTAGGAAAAAAAAAAGAAAAGTTTTTAATATTTAAGGAATAATAAGGTACAGCCAGATTTGTGGGGCTATAAAAATATTTGGAGCAAAAAACAAATGGGAGGAATTAATTATTTTAACCATGGTTAGGATCTTATTTTGATTAATTAAATTTCAACCTTTAATTCTTAACTATGAGATGTGGCATCTATCCAAGTAGGAACTTGAAGACATGGAGAAGAGAAGGTGGATCTATTTGTGCTTAAAATTTATTTACATGTCAAAGATTGAATCTCGGACGGATAGTGCGAAGACTTTATGTGTATTCAAACTCAAATCAATCCTTGCAATCAACTCTTTGATCAATAAACTCACAAACAAATTTAATGAAATTGTGTTGAAATTTTCCTCATCAACTTTAGCCTTGAAATAAAAGAACAAGATTCCTGTCAATAATGTTTTTTCTCTCTAGGCTATGTACAACGAAATCTTTTCTCCATCACCTTTTATATAATCACCTATAAACCATTTCTCTATTTGGATGAAGTAAATATTAACTTAGGATAAAAGTTTAATTCAAAAAGTAAACCTTATGGATTTTTATGGGGAGATTTTTATTACTAGCAAACTATTAAAGTGTCACGATCCCACTTTTATCCGTAGGATATTGTGACGGCACCTAGTCTCTAAGACTAGATAAGCCTAACACTTACTGGATTAATAGCAAAATTCAACCATCAACTGTTAAATATAAAATAAAAATCTCTATACAAAACTTACAATCCCAAAACTAGTAGTACAAGTTATAAGCTCTACTGAGTTTGCTAGAAAATCCCTAAATACAATTGTTCCGGAAGAGAAATAAACAGTACAAGAGAAAGTTTCAGAAGGTGACTCCGAGGCCTACGGACGCGACGACAGGTTTACTTTGAGTCTTCACAGCAATGGTCGGCCAGTTAGCTAATAATCAAAAACATCTGAGGTGCCTGGATCTGCACAAAAATATGCAAAAATATAGTATGAGTACACCACAAAGGTACCCAGTAAGTATCAAGATTAACCTCGGTGAAGTAGTAACGAGGAACAGTCAAGACACCCACTGGACTAAACAACCTGAACAAGTATAAATATAGAACTAACATAGTACAATATCAATATAAAGTTAGGCATGATCACAACAATAATACAATGTTGGTAATAGGAACTACATGCAACAGTTAGCAACGAGACACAACAGGTAATAACACTGTAGAGTAAGCTGAACATAGTTCAAATCCGGTGAAACCAAATAAAAAAAAAAGTGACAACTCAATAGGAAAAACCACTTTCACATCGGGTTTATCCAAAAATTTCCACGAGGTACCAAACCTCAAAATCACAAATCACGGGTCCAATTCGCGAACCCTAATCACTTGGCATCTTGTGCCCATATTACAATTCATAAACCGCACAGATGACCTACGTGTCAGGGGAGTGACAATACCTAATATCCGCACGGATCACTCACATGCCAACAATAATAATGACTCATGATTGCACGGACAACTCACGTGCCAACAGGATAACTCTCACACATAAGGAAAGTATACGTGAGTACATGTAAATGGTTAAAACATCAGGATTCATCTTCTTAGAACAATATGGGTGATTTATTTACGTGTATGCTTGAGCCAGTGTTCTACCGCACTTCAAGTCAACAAGTAAAAGTAGAGACAATAAATGGAACATAAGAAACGATCACCAAAAAATGTATAGTGTAATAAAGATATCAATGAAATTGAAACAACGAATAGTACAACAAGATTATCTACATAGAACTAAGCAAATAGTGCAACACGGAGAAAGACAATTAATAGTATGCTAAGGAAACAACAATCAAAGACAAGTGCATAAGAATGGAGAAATGTCAACAAGATTCACTACCGAGGTACTGCCTCGTAGTCTCAAATCACAAAATAAATCACAATCTTTCCTTATATTACCGCGGGAGAATTTACATTTAGTTTTGAAAATTATTTTTTCCGAAATAGCATACCGCATTTTAGCCCACCTTATCACACCGCATGGCTTCTACTAGTTCCCCTACTAGCCACACGTATCAAGCCCACCTTATCTCACCACATGCGTTTCAACATCCAGACATTATACCACCGCATGCGTATCAATATTACAACGTATCACAAATCGCTCCTTAAGTGCCCAAAATCACAATTTGTCAGAGAAACCAAATAATAACAGAATTTCACAATAAGGAACCCACGGCTCAACCACAACGTACAGCAGCAACAACAACAATAACATGAGAATACGGCTAGTAAATCATCACAAAAATTTCAAAACACAAAGCAACGGAAGAACGGGCTCACAAAGAAAGACACAATAGGGAATAATGGTCTCACCAAGAATAGCTCAACAAGGGAGAGATAATGTATAACAATGATTTCACAAAAGTACAATCGACGACAAGAGAGATATCATGAATCAATGACCCCAAATAAGAATACGTCAATAATGAAAGGGATAACAAACTTCAATTAAGGCTAAGCAATTATGGAAGAGATAATAGTAATTTCAATTAAGGTTAAGCAAATTACGGAAGAGATAATAATAATTTCAATTAAGGTTAAGCAATTACGAAAAGAATAGCATAACAATAAAAGAGGCAACAAATTTAGTTAAGGAACATAAGAGTTTAATCGAAAATAAGGGTAGAACATGAAGAAATTAATTCCAAATAAGACACGTAAGGGTGAATTTAGTAAATGGGGGATTTAACATGACAAAATAACTTCATATCTAATGAATATAAGAACCTAAGAGCCCTAAACGGTCATATTTTCATAAATAGGCCCGAGCATGTACCCATCACCTCGTGTACACGACCTTCACATGACACAGTTAGCACAAATGACTCAAATCCTAAGGGGTAGTTCCCCTACACGAAGTTAGGCAAGATACTTACCTCAAACAAGCTAGATCGTTACTCTAAAATGACCTTCTCGAGTGAAACAACCTCCGTACGGCTCAAATCTAGCCAAAATAACTTCAAATCACAAATAAAACTCATAGGAAACAATTCCGGATAGTAAAGTTTCAATCTTTAACAAAAACTAAAAAGTCAACCCAAAAGTCAACAACCGGGCCCGCACCTCGGAACCCGATAAAATTCATAAAACCAGAATACCCATTTCAATACGAGTCCAACCATACCATAATTATCAATTTCCGACACCAATTCGTCCTTCAAATCATCATTTTACATTTTGAAAAGTTTTTGCAAAATATCTCATTTTCTTCCTTTCAATTCACTGATTTAATGATATAAATAAGTATGAAATCATGAAATATAATAATATTTGATTAAATAACACTTAAACAAATCAAACTCGTGAAGAACCCCATAAAATATCGCCCAAATCCGAAGTCTACAACTCAAAATATGAAGAAAATAGCCAAACCCTCGACTTATGAGATTCTACCCATGTATTTCCGCTTTTGCGGATAGGATTTGCGCACCTGCGCACTCGCATTTGCGAGGAAATTCCCACATCTGCTGATTCCACTCAAAAGTTGACACCTCGTACCTGCGGACATTCTTCCGTTTCTGCGCAACCGCGGGTGCGCATGCCCAAATCGCTTGCCAGCTCGCCTCTGCGTCCAATATCTCGCTTCTGCGGAGCCGTAGATGTGCACCAATTTCTGCATCTGCGAAGACCTCCAAGACCAGGCTTTCTCGCTTCTACGCCTTCATCTTTACACTTGTGACTATCTCACTTGCGCCCAATGGTCTGCAGGTGCGACCACACCAGAACTCAGCCCAAACCAGCCTCACCCAAAAATACTCCAATTAATCTGAAGCTCGTCTGAAACTCACCCGATCCCTTCCGGACCCCGTCTGAATATACCAACAAGTCCTATAATATAACATAGACCTACTCGAGGTCTCAAATCACATAAAAAACAGTCGAAACTACGAGTCGTATCTCGAATCAAACTTATGCAATTTCTAATCGTTCAACTTCTAAGACTCGTGGCGAAACATATCAAATCAACTCGGAATGATGTCAAATTTTGCATGCAAGTTTTAAATGACATAACTGAGCTAATACAACTCTTAGAATCGCATTCTGACTCCAATATTACCAAATTCAACTACCGGTCAAACCTCTCAACCTTCCAAAACTTCAACTTTTTAATTTTCGCCGAAATGCTTCAATTTACTCTACGTACCACTAAATCTAAATACGGACATACGCCTAAGTCCAAAATCACCATACAAAGCTATTGAAATTATCAAAACGTCATTTCGGAGTCATCTACACAAAAGTCAAAATTCCGGTCAACTCTTACCGCTTAAGCTTGTAAAATAAGAATCCTTCTTTCAAATTGATCCCGAATCATCCGAAAATCGAAGTTGACCATACACGCAAGTCATAACATGTAATACGAAGCTGCTAGAACGATAATACCCTCCGTCCACCTATTTTGCAAAATTTTCCCCTACAGTTTTCTTTTGGGCTCAAAATTACCTTACGACTAACATCCCTATCTTTTAAAAAATCTATAATTAATTATTATGTGTGCTATTGGCCTAACTTAAACACACCCCATATTAATTGAACCCAATCGTAACCCCAAAATTTACTCGCTCTCAATTTTCTCCAAAACCCTTCCGACACAACTTTCTTCTTGTACTCATCTGAGTTCACATTAACGTGGCCGACGACTCCACTTTTTTTTTCCGGAAACGATTGTTTCATTCTTTTCTTATGTTTTTTTTCTTCAAATGGTGATAATAAAGCTCACGACATCATCCATAGTAAAAACTAAAAATAAAAGTTTGGATCACCTGTTAGACAACACACAGAAACATGATTACGTGTCAAAATTAAGTTTTTAAGATTGTTACAATTTCTTGTATCATAATTTTAGCTACTTTAATTCACCAAAATACAAGCACGATATCAAGCTTTCCACTCAATATCTCTGCCACCATCAAAACGGAAGAAATCGCGTCAACAAGGCGAGGTTGAGTCAACGACAAGAAAAGGAAATTAGCAGGAACTTTGACTCATAAAACCCATAAAGTTTATATTCATCAACTTCCCTAGTTTCGGAATCTCAGATCATTTTCACGGCCAACTTTTGCCGAATTTCGACTTTGAAGAAACTCAATATTGGTGATAACAGTTTTGGTAAATCCATATCCTCCGACTCATGGTCTCTATATATGTTCACATCTACACTTTTTAAATATTTCTTCAAATTACTTTGTCTGTAGATGGAGGAGTTTATAGCCAAGTTTGATAACTTTACTTCCCTCGATGTTAATTTCAAATAATTTCTTGGTTGATATTCCAGCGAGTTTAGGCTGGTTACCCAGATTATAAGAGCTCGGTATTGCCAACAATATGGTTCAGTTCCTAAGTTCGTAACGAATCCTACCGAATTGACTTGATTGGTCATTTGCTCAAAAATCCAAAAATTCTTTGAAGTCCATTGCCTACCACAATCGGATGACTCAGAAAACTTCGTATTCTATATGCTCTGTCATCGAATCTTATTAAAAATATTCTAGATTCCATTAGAGACGTGAAATCTATTCAGACTTCAATTTACAATTGGGGCGGGTGCGGATTATGGGTCTTTTGATACGGGTAGGTTTATTTTAATTTAGGGTGGGTTTAAGTTAGACCAATAGCAACATGACACACAATAAATAACTATAGTTTTGTTTCTTTAAAAAAGATGGGGCCATTAGTCTTAAGGGTAGTTTGATCCAAAAAGAAAATGGTGGGGCAAATTTTGCAAAATATGTGGACAGAGAGTATTATTATATCAAATCCAATAGCCCAGGACAGTTTTATGGTTTTTCTGTTTTATATAGTAGATTCCATTCAATTCAAATATCATAATAATATAACTGTTGGCGAAAATTAAGTTCTTAATAAAAACGGTCCTTGGTACTTTTTAAATATCTTTTCCTATACTTTCTCTTGAAATCAATATATTCCCTCACATATTTAAATGGTAATATCTTTTTCTAATTTATTTTTTGTTTGAAACTAATTCATTCCATAACTGATTTTTGGCTTTCCGTGCATGGACTTTTTTAGTAGAAAAAATACATGTAATATTTTATACAACATAAATTCTAGCGAAATTATACAAATGTATATTCTAAAAATATGAAATACATATGTTTGGTGAAAACATATAGTATGTGTGTGTGTGTATATATATATATATTGTAAACCATGTATTTTTATATCATTATTATTGTCACGGCCCAAAATTCACTATAGGTCGTGATGGCGCCTAACGCCGTCGTTAGGCAAGCCAACAATGATTTATCCATTTAATTACTTATTTTATTACTTTTAAAATTATAATTTTTAATAAGGAAGGAGATTTACACTCCTAAATCCATGGGGACGTACAACATATGTAATTTATAAAAGAATTGAAAGGCGTTAATGATGTACGAAACCATAAGCATCAACTACCATTTTCTAAGGAGTACAATAATAATATAATATTTGTCCAGAATGTGAATAAGATAGAATAAAATAAACAGTACGATGGAGACTCGGTGGACTACGATGCATAGTCTGGATTGTAGCTCACATAAAGTCTCCTCAACAGATGCGCCAAGATGATCACCAAATAAACCTGTCAGAAACTGCACATTTAGTGCAGAAGTGCTGTATGAGTACGTAAATCAACGCGTACCCAGTAAATATCTAGCCTAACCCTGAAAAAATAGTGACGAGGGGTCGATATCGACACTTACTAGAGGTCCAATAAAATAATATAATAATTCATAACAGATATGAAGTGCACAGCGATAGTGGGGTGAATCTGTAAATTTCATAATCTTTCAAATATTTCTTTTAAAGTATAAATTTCTCGATCTTGTATTATACCTTAACATCTCATAAAATGCCAAGTGCCAATATCAAATAAATAAGGAATACCATAAAAATGTCGGGCATCAGTGGAAGGTTTATCTCGTGAATATTCAGACTATTAGCGATATAACGCACGATTCTGTCGAGTTCGTTCGCTCTGTTCCAAAAATAATGTGTACACTGTCGAGGGTCGAGCGGCACGAACCATATATGCATCTATTATACTGCCGAGGCATTCAGCCCGCTCCACAAGAAAGGAAGAAAGTTACTGAATTACGAGACACGTGCTTACAATACAGTACATGAGTACACAATGAATATAGTCTTTACCGTTTCTCAAATAACTCGCCCACAACTCAAAGTGTTAAGGCTCGGCCTAGCATACATATATTTATTTCTAAATCAAATTCAGTTAGAACTTTATTTAATTAAGCCAGCTGAACGAGTTCAAATAATTCAATTATTACATGATAAAGTCCTAAGTCTACCCAGACATAAACATGCTTTAGCTTATGTAACGACCTAGTTGGTCGTTTGAGAGTATTAGCCCCGAACCCTTATTTATTTATCCCTCTATTTCATTTTGTGGTTACGTAACTTGCCGGGAGGATTTGGTTTTGGTTTCAGAGTGAAATGGGATACATATTCCCTAAAATGAATGTTTGAGTCGTAGGAATTGACCGTAGGTTGTATTGTGTGAAGACGACTTTGGAATGGAGTTTTGACGATTCCAATAGCTCCGTAGGATAATTTCGGTTTTAGGAGCATATTCGGATGTTGAATTGGAGGTCCGTAGGTCATTTTAGCGTCAATTGGCGAAAGTTGGAAATTGGATAATTTTTGGAAAGTTTGACTGGAAGTGGACTTTTTTATATCGGGGTCGAATTCCGATTATGAAAGTTGGAGTAGGTCTGCAATGTCAATTATAACTTGTGTGAAAAATTTGAGGTCAATTGGACTTGATTTGATAGGTTTCGGTATCGGATGTAAAAGCTTAAAGTTTTAAAGTTCATTAGGCTTGAATCGATGCGCAATTCGTGTTTTTAGTATTGTTTGATGTAATTCAAAGGCTCGACTAAGTTAGTATGATGTTTTAGGACTTATTGATGTATTTGGTTGAGGTCCTGGAGGTTTCAGGTGAGTTTCAGATGGTTAACGGACCGAGATCGAACTGGGATAGAATAAAGCTGGGATATTCTGCCTTCTGGTGCAATCGCACCTGCGGAACTATTTGTGCAGGTGCGCTGCGGCAGGTGTGGATTGCAAGGCGAAAAAGCGTATTTGGGGCTTGGCCTGGGGCTGTGTCACATGTGCGTGAAGCTTTCCGCTTCTGCGAGCCCGCAGGTTTGAGCCAGGCGCCGCATATGCGGAGTGAAGGGGGGCAGCTGGTTCCGCAAATGCGGCAGTTTCGACCGCAAAAGCGAGGCCGCAGAAGCGGACCACTTGTCCGCAAAAGCAAAGGAAGTCGTAGAAGCAGGGAGGACCTCGCATCTGCGAGACCGCAACTCCACAGAAGTGGAAACGCTGGTCAGGCTACAAAAACAGAAGGGGTCTCACATTTTGACATTTTTGGACCTTTCAAACACGGGTCTTGGCAATTTTTGAGAGCATTTTCGAGGGATTTCTTGAGGTAAGTCACTTGTTATCATTGTTAGTCAATAATATTGAATTATCATTGGGTATTTAAACTAGTTGGTATCAGAGCTCTAGGTTCATAGGTATCAGAGCTCTAGGTTCATAGGTGTTATGTCACAAGCAGGTTTAGTAGAGTCTCGCGGATCGGTACGGAGACGTCCGTACTCATCTTCGGGAGGCTATGGAACTGTTAGGAAAAACTTCACTTCTTTGATTCCTTATCGTGCGAGATTTTGACTTCAGACTCTAAATTTATGTCATTGTATTCTCTCACAGATGGTGAGGACACGTACAGCAAGATCGGATGACTAGATACCCGCGCCCCGTGCTAGATCCGTGAGAGGCCGGTGCCGGGGCTGGGGTAGAGGCCGAGGACGTCCACGTGGTGCAGCCAAAGAACCCGTACGAGTTGCTATAGAGGAGCCACCAGTAGCTCCAGTTAGAGGGCATGCACCCGAGATGCCTGTTACTGCACCAGCCATCCAGGAGACTTTAGCCCAGTTTCTGAGCATGTTCAGTACCTTGGCCCAAGCAGGATTGATACCACTTGCTCCTGCCACATCTCAGGCCGGAGGAGGAGCACAGATTCCCGTCGCCGGTACCCAGAGCAGCGAGTCCAGGACGACCGGGTTCCAGAGGTCGTACCAATGCAGTCGGTAGCTCCAGTTTAGCCCGAGGTTAGGGCAGTAGTTTCCGAGGCTGTCACGACTCAAACTCCCTCTGTATAATGTCGTGATAGCACCTAGTCTTTATGACTAGGTAAGCCTAGTAAATTAAGGAAAATAACAAAACGAAAGTAAAGATTGGCAACTAATAGCAGTGGATAACTGAATAATCAGTAACAATGCCGCTCGACATGTACAATAACCAATGCTCTATAAATACACAGTCTTCCAAAACCCAGAACATCGTAAGTCACAAGCTACAGGAGGAAACTAGTATCTCTATACACCAGAGTCTAATAAAAGAAGTACATAAGGTAATTGACATAGAGGAGAATAGAAGGGGACTCCGAGGTTTGCGGACGCGACAGATGTACCTTGAAGTCTCCGTACAGTAGAAAGCACTCTCAGCTAATAGCGGGGCTGATAAGAAGTACCTAGATCTGCACACAAAAATATGTGCAGAAGAGTAGCATAAGTACGCAACGATACCTAGTAAGTGCCAAGCCTAACCTCGGTCGAGTAGTGACGAGGTCCGGTCTGGCCCACTGGTATATAATAAATAAAGTAGGGGAATATAACATTATATTACGAGACTGGAATTTAAAAAAAGGAAAACAAATCAAAAATAGCAGTAAAACATAGGGTAAACAGCAGGGGATCTCCCGAGATACCGTCTCGTAGTGCCAAAATAAATATACAGGGAGAACTCCCGAGATACTGCCTCGTAGTCTCAAAAGTAAATATACATGGAGAACTCCCGAAGTAGTGCCTCGTAGTCTCAAAAGTAAATATGCAGGGAGAACTCCCGAGGTACTGCCTCGTAGTCTCAAAAGTAAATATGCAGGGAGAACTCCCGAGGAACTACCTCGTAGTCTCATAAGTAAATGTGCAGGGAGAACTCCTGAGAAACCGCCTCATAGTCTCAGAAGTAACCACACAGTTCAAACTGATAAATACAACAATTAACATCAAGATTTCCAAAGTTATACTGATAAAGAACAAGGAAAAGCAGGAAATCAACTGGGCATGCTTCACAGAGTTCAAATAAGCAGCTACAGTACGTAAACATGCGATATTAGACTAAACAGGATAACTACACGTATTGGAATATCTCAATGAAGAATGAAAACAGACTAATACTCATTTAAACGGTATAACTCAAATTAAAAGAAAAACCAGGTTACTACTCAGTAAAATAAATCGGCTTTTACAACAAATAGCATGTGTACGTACTTGTCACCTCACGTACATGGAGCTAACATATCACAACAGTACCAAATCCTAAGGGGATTTCCCCCACACAAGGTTAGGCAAACCACTTACCTCGAACCAAGCTCAATCAATCGGTAACAATGCCTTTTCCATGAATATCCGACTCCGAATTTCCCAAATCTAGCAGAATCAATTACATACCATAAATACAACTATAAGAAATTAATCTAATTAATGAAATCAAAGCTAAAGCAAGAAATTAGAAAATCACCCCAAAAAGCCTCTCCGAGCCCACGTCTCAGAATCGGGTAAAAGTCACAAAATATGAACACCCATTCACTCACGAGCCCGGTTATGTAATTTGTTTTTGAATCCGACCTCAATTTGAGGTCTAAATCCCCATTTTATAAAAATTCCTAATTCTACCCAAAACTCCCAATTTCCGCCATGAAAACACAAGATATTTGATTGGAATCTTAGGAAATGTAGTGAAAGATTGAACGAAACTAGTTTAGAATCACTTACCAATGATATGGGGAAGAAAGGTTCTTTGAAAAATCACCTCTAGGGTTTCTTGTTTTGAAACTTTGAGAGAATGAACCAAAATACCGTCTAAGTCCCATTTTGATCAGTTGCAGATGTCGCATTTGCGACTTGGGGTTCGCAAATGCGAGCCCCACAAATGCGAAGAAACAGTCACAAAAGCGAAGTCCTCCCATCTCTACCTTCATCAAAATTATGATGACTTGTTTGCAATTACGAACATTGATCTTTCGCATTTGCGATCAAATTGATCGCAAATGCGACCAAGCCTGCCCTAGCCCCACTTCATAAATGCGAAGTATTGTTCGCAAATGCGAACTCTGGCCTCCCCATAATTGCGACCTCTTGATCGCAAATGCGAACTCATGCTGACCCAGGTACTCTTCGCAAATGCGAGCCTGTCAGGATTGGGGAATATTCGCAAATGCGAACACTGATCTCGCAATTGTGAGATCGAACACCAGTTATCAGAAATTGCACAACCAGTGGAGTTTTCTAAGTCCAAACCATTTTGTAGCCTATCCAAAACTCACCCGAGCCCTCGGGGCTACAAACCAAACATGCACACAAGTCTAAAAACATTATACGAACTTGCTCGGGCGATCAAATCGCCAAAATAACACCTAGAACTATGAATCGGACACCAAAATCAAATAAAATTTTCAAGAAACTTTAGAATTGCTATATTAACAACCGGACGTTCGAATCACGTCAAACCAACTCCGTTTCTCACAAAATTTGACAGACAAGTCATAAATATAGTATTGGACCTATACCGGGTTCCAAAACTAAAATACTGACCTGATATCCAAAAAGTCAAACATTGGTCAAACATTTCAAAGTTATTAAGCCTTTAACTTTTAAATTCTAACAAAGTGTGATAACTCGGGCTAGGGACTTCTGAATTCGATTCTGGGCATACGCCCAAGTCCCAAATCACGATACGGGCCCACCAGAACCGTCAAAATACAAATTCGGATCCGGATCCGTTTGCTCAAAACGTTGACCGAAGTCAACTCAAATGGGTTTTAAGACAAACATGTCATATTTTCTAAGTTTTTCACATAAAAGCTTTACAAAAAAATACCCAGACTGTGCACGCAAATCGAGGAAGGCTAAAATGAGGTATTTAATGCTTCAAAGCCCAGAATTAGGTTCTAAAACATAAGATGACCTATCGGGTCATCATATTTTTCACCTCTAAAACAACCGTTCGTCCTCGAACGGATATAGAAAAATACCTGGGACTCCCAAGTAGATGCCTCGATGGGCTGACCTCTCCACTGTACTCGGACTGATGGATAACTCTTCAATCTCAGCTGACAAACCTACCGATCTAGATTAGTCACCGGCTCCTCCTCGTAATTCAAATCCTTGACCAACTGGACAGAGCTGAAATTTAACACGTGAGACGGATCGCCGTGATACTTCCGGAGCATTGAAACATGGAATACTGGATGAACTCCTGCTAGGCTGGGAGGCAAGGCAAGCTCATAAGCAACCTCCCCAACACGTCGCAATACCTCAAATGGATTGATAAACCTTGGGCTCAGCTTGACCTTCTTTTCGAACCTCATAACACCCTTCATAGGTGACACCCGGAGCAAGACCCATTCCCCAACAATGAATGCAACATCGCGAACCTTCCGATCCACATAACTCTTCTATCTGGACTGGGCTGTGCGAAGTCGATCCTGAATCACCTTAAACTTTTCCAAAGCATCCTGAACCAAGTCTATACCCAATAATCTAGCCTCGTCCGGCTCGAACCAACCCACTGGAGACCAACACCGCCTACCATACAGAGCCTCATACGGTGACATGTGGATGCTCAACTGATAATTGTTATTGTAGGCAAACTCCGCAAGTGGAAAGAACTGATCCTAAGAACCTCCAAAATCTATCAGACACGCACGAAGCATATCTTCTAATATCTAAATAGTGCGCTCGGACTGTCCGTCTGTCTGAGGGTGAAATGTTGTGCTCAGCTCCACTCAAGTACCTAACTCATGTTGGGTACTTGAACCATGATGTAAACTGCGTACCCCGGTCAGAGATGATAGATACCGGTACGCCATGAAGCCTGACGATCTCGCAGATATAAATACGAGCCAGCTGCTCGGAAGAATAGGTAGTCATCACAAGAAGGAAATGAGTTGACTTGATCAGTCTATCCACAATCCGCCAAACTGCATCAAACTTCTGCTGGGTCTATCGAAGTCCAACCACAAAATGCATAGTGATCCGCTCCCATTTCCACTCCGGAATCTCTAACTTATGAAACAATCCACTTGGCCGCTTATGCGCATACTTTACCTGTTGACAATTCAGACACCGAGCTACATATCCCACTATGTCCTTCTTCATCCTTCTCCACCAATAATGTTGTCTCAAGTCCCGATACATCTTCTCGGCACCCGGATGAATAGAGTAACGCGAACTATGTCCCTCTTAGAGAATCAACTCACGCAACCCATCTACATTGGGAACACATAGCCTACCCTGCATCCTCAATGCACCATCATCCCCAATAGTGACCTTCTTAGCATCACAGTGCTGAACCGTGTCCTTAAGGACAAGCAGATGGGGGTCATCATACTGACGCTCCCTGATACGATCATAAAGAGAAGACCAAGAGACCACACAAGCCAATACTTGACTTGGCTCAGAAATATCCAATCTCACAAACATGCTGGCTAAGGCCTGAACATCCAATGCCTATGGCCTCTCTACTGCTGGAAGATATGGTAAACTCCCCAAACTCTCTGCCCGGCGACTCAAAGCATCGGCCACCATATTCACCTTCCTCGGATGGTACAACATGGTGATATCATAGTCCTTATGTATCCCGAACCACCTCTGCTGACGCAAGTTAAGATCCTTCTGTTTGAACAGATGCTAAAAACTCCGG
This sequence comes from Nicotiana otophora, assembly GCA_000715115.1. Taxonomy (NCBI): domain Eukaryota; kingdom Viridiplantae; phylum Streptophyta; class Magnoliopsida; order Solanales; family Solanaceae; genus Nicotiana; species Nicotiana otophora. The sequence goes on from AWOL01S0017152.1 coordinate 36,077, forward strand.
CGATCGGTGTAAATCTCACAAGGGACACCGTACAAATAGTGCTGCCAAATCTTCAAGGCATGACCAATAGCTGCTAACTCCAGATTGTGGACATGATAGTTCTTTTCATGCACCTTCAACTGTCTGGACGCGTAGGAAATCACCCTACTATCCTACATAAACACCGCACCGAGACTAATCCACGATGTATCACAATACATGTAGGCAATACCAATACTGGGGTTGTAGTCAAAGTTGTCTTGAGCTTCTGGAAGCTCTCCTCTCACTCCTCTGTTCACTTGAATGGAGAAACCTTATGGGTCATCCTGGTCATAGGTGCTACAATAAATGAGAAACCCTCTACAAATCGACGGTAATACCCCGCCAAACCAAGAAAACTCCGGATCTTCGTAGCTGAGGACGGTCTGGGCCAACTCTGCACTGCTTCCACCTTCTTCGGATCCACCTTGATCCCCTCACTCGACACTATGTGACCCAAAAAAGCCACTGAGTCTAGCCAAAACTCGCACTTTAAAATATTTGCATATAACATCTTTTCTCTCAAGGTCTGAAGCATAGTCCTCATGTGTTGCTCATGATCCTCCCAAGTCCGGGTGTACACCAGAATGTCATCAATAAACACAATGACAAAAGAGTCAAGATAAGGCCAGAACACACTGTGCATCAAGGGCATAAATGCTGCTGGGGCATTGGTCAGCCCAAACGATATCACAAGGAACGCGTAGTGACTATACCGAGTCTTGAAAGTAGTCTTTGGGATATTTGGCTCCCAAATCTTTAACTGATGATAGCCGGAACATAAATAAATCTTGGAAAACACCCTGGCACCCTGTAGCTGATCAAATAAATCATCAATACGAGGCAATGGATACCTGTTCTTTACTGTAACTTTGTTCAGCTGGCGATAATCAATGCATATACGCATAGAACCATCCTTTTTCTTTACAAACAAGGCAGGAGCACCCCAAGGTGATAAACTGGGCCGAATGAAGCCCTTATCAAGCAACTCTTGTAACTGGTCCTTCAATTCAGGAGGAGCCATACGATATAGAGGAATGGAGATGGGCTGAGTGCCTGACAACAAATCAATGCCAAAGTCAATATCTCTGTCGGGAGGCATGCTCGAAAGATCAGATGGAAACACATCTGGAAATTCCCTCACTACTGGGACTGACTCAACTGTAGGAGTATCAATACTGACATCTCTCACATAAGCTAGATACGCGTTACACCCCTTCTCAACCATTCGTTGAGCTTTAAGAAATGAAATAACTTTGCTGGGAGTATACTCTAAGGTACCTCTCCACTCTAATTGCGATAATCCTGGCATAGCCAGCGTCACGGTCTTAGTGTGACAATTAAGAATAGCATAATGGGGTGACAACCAGTCCATGCCCAAGATAACATCAAAGTTTACCATAGTGAGCAATAATAAATAGGCTCTGGTCTCAAAACCACTAAGAGAAATCAAACACGACTGATACACACGATCCACAACAAGAGAATATCCCACAGAAGTAGACACATAAACAGGGGAACTCAAGGAATCACGAGATACGCCTAAATACGGGGCCAAATAAGAGGACACATAGGAATAAATAGAGCCTGGATCAAATAAAACCAACACATCTCTATGACAGACCGGAACAATACCTGTAATGATAGAGTCGGAAGTAATTGCCTCTGTACGAGCCGAAAGAGCATAATATCTGGCCTGACCTCCCCCTCTAGGGTGACCTCGACCTCCCCGGCCTCTACCTCGAGCTGGCTGAGCAGGTGGGGCAATATCTGGTACTGCAATCATAGCCTGAGGACCCTGTGAAGCACGCGGTGGATGAGAAGTCTATGGAAGTTCATCCCTCCTAAGTTGGGGCGATCCCTCACCATATGGCTGTGTCGCCACACTCAAAACAAGCTCTCGGAGAGCGTGGCTGTTATGACTGGCTCGGTCCAGGTCTGCTGGACTGCCCCCTAAAAGCATCCCGTGTAGGAGGCATACGAGACACTGACAGTTCATAATAAGGCTCCTAGGGCCTAGAAGTGGCCGGAATACCACTGGTGGTTGGAAGAGCTGAATGAACGAGGTGACTCACATAACTCCTACTATGGCGAACTGCAGCTGGGGCACGAGTACCACTATAAGTGCCAGACTCTCGAGACCTCTTGGCCTTATTCTCCTCTCGACCCCGAGCGAGCATGCCCTCCAATCTCCTAGCAATACTCACAACCTGCTTGTAAGGAATATCCATCTCCAGATCTCTGACCATACTAATCCTGATATTGGGGTGAAGTCCCTCAATAAATAGACGAACCCTCTCTCGAACTGTGGCAACCAAGGCCGTGCATGTCGGGCCAAATCACTAAAGTGAACTGCATACTCTGACATAGTCATAGCTCCCTGGCGCAACTACTCAAACTACGCGCACCATGCGTCTCTGAGATTCTGGGGAACATACTCCCTCAAGAACATGTCCGAGAACTGTGTCCATGTAAGTGAAGCTGCCTCAGCCGTACTACTTAACTCATAAGCATGCCACCACTGATAGGCTGCTCCAGAAAACCCGAGGCATCCTCTGACACCAATCCACTGAAGGTAGGAGGGTGGTACTTCTTGTACCTCTCAAGTCTGAGCTACTCCGCCTCAGAAACTGCAGCCCTAAACTCGGGCTAAGTTGGAGCTACTGGCTGCATCAGTAAAATCTCCATAACCTGGTCGACCTGAACCCGTTGCTCTGGAGTACTGGCGACGGGAGTCTGTACTCCTCCCCCAACCTGAGATGTGGCAGGTGCAAGTAGAATCAATCCAGCCTGAGCTAAGGTGCTGAACAAGATCATGAACTGGGCTAGAGTTTCCTGGAGAGCTGGTACAATAATAGGCACCTCAGGTGCTCGCCCTCCAGCTAGAGCTATTGGGCGCTCCTCTAGCGCAGCGTGCGCGGGTGCTCTGGCTGCACCACGTGGACGTCATTAGCCTCTACCACGGCCCCGGCCTCTCGCGGTTCTAGCAGGGTACGGGTGCCTGGTCATCATATCCGCTGGTTTGTGTCCTCACCATCTGTGAGAGAATAGAATACAGAAGTTTAGAATTTTTGATGTCATCAAATTTCGCACGACAAGGAATCAAAGAAGTGTAATTTTTTCTAACAGTTCCATAGCCTCCCAAAGATAAGTACATACGTCTCTGTAATGAACCGTGAGACTAATAAATCGGCTTGTGATTCACGATACCTATGAACCTAGAGCTCTGATACTAACTTGTCATGATCCAAACTCCCTTCGTATAATATCGTGACGGCACCTAGTCTATACGACTAGGTAATCCTAACAGATTGCGGAAAATAACAAAACGAAAGTAAAACTTGGCAACTAACAATAGTGGATAACTGAATAACTAGTAATAATGTCGCTCGGCATGTACAATAACCAATACTCTATAAATACACAATCTTCCCAAAACCTGAAACATCGTAAATCATAAGCTACAGGAGGAAACTAGTATCTCTATATACCAGAGTCTAATAAAAGAAGTAAAGAAGGTAATTGACATAAGGAAGAATAGAAGGGGATTCCGAGGTCTGCGGACGTGGCAGATGTACCTTGAAGTCTCCGTACATCAGCAAGAACTCTCAGCTAATATCGGGGCTGCTAAGAAGGTAATTGACATAAGGGAGATGCCGTCTCGTAGTCCCAAAGCACGAAATCAACTAGGCATGCTTCACAGAGTTCAAATAAGCAGTTAAAGTACGTAAACATGTGATATTATACTAAACAGGATAACTACACATATTGGAATAGCTCAATTAAGAATGAAAACAGACTAATACTCATTTAAACGGTATAACTCAAATTAAAGGAAAAATAGGATGCTACTCAGTAAAATAAATCGGGTTTTAACACAAATAGATCGTGTACGTACTCGTCACCTCACGTACACATCGCTAACATATCACAATAGTACCAAATCCTAAGAGGATTTCACCCACACAAGGTTAGGCAAGCCACTTACCTCGAACCAAGCTCAATCAATCGGTAACAATGCCTTTTCCACGAATATCCAACTCCGAATGGCCCAAATCTAGCCAGAATCAATTACATACCATAAATACAACTATAAGAAACTAATCTAATTAATGAAATCAAAGCTAAAGCAAGCAATTAGAAAATTGCCCCAAAAAGCCTCTCCGGGCCCACATCATGGAATCGGAGAGGCTTTTTGGGGCAATTT
>AWOL01S0017160.1:26804-39791 GCA_000715115.1 Nicotiana otophora
AGAAACATGTCTAGTTCATAATAAGTGTTCAGTTTCTATTTACACCTCTACAACATATTCTGACTATGTTCCTTAGCAAGTATATTCATTGTGCTAGTTCCCGAAAATTGTTTGATAACCATGAGAGATCGCATCGTTTTTTCCATATATTGTTGTAACACTTCCTTTCTCATAAGGATCCTTGATAGGCTCTTTGTCAAGACCAAATACACTTTTGGGGTTATCATAGCATCATGCATGTTTCTCATGTTTTTCCCCTCCTTCGGTAGCATATGGTAGTTTTCAAGTCACAAGACCTGTGGAAAACTCATTATGAACATTCGCAAACCTCTATAATTATTTTATAGTGTCTCCCTGGGTTCCGTTATCTTTAAACACTCCGCTTCTAGGATCATTTACTATGCCATTGTCATGTGCAGAGAGTTTACTATCTTTAATATTCAATGTCCCTAGGTGGATAAGAGTTTTATTTGTCTTTCTCCATGGAGCATCATATTAACAATTAGCACCTCTCTAACCAATGTATGACTTAATCCCAATATTTGGATGTCCCAGATACATGGTTTCACTCGTGTATGGTTGGAGTTAAGTAGCCTTACCGCGACCTTTCCCTCCCCACTACAGGTAGATGTTTCAGATTCTAGCATATATCATGAGCATATTGATTTGAAAGACAAGTTTGCCGTATCTCTAGTCCTCTCATTTAGGATCAACTATTAGGAAGGGCTAATCTGTCAGAGTGATAATAATCTCAAAAGTGTTCAACCTCTATTTCAACCTCGTGGGATTGTGGCATAGACTCCTTTTGTCAAATACTGTTAAGAACAAAACTCAACTTCAAGTATTTTGAAACCCCTATCACATTAATGGTGCAAGAATCTTCTTATTTCGAGTTAAATTGATTTTCCCTAAACTCCAAGAGGCGACTGGTGTAACGTACTTGGAAATTTCTCCTTAAGGCTTATTATTGCCGAACAAGGACCATATGGAATAAAACAATTGTTATTATCCCTTTATTAACTCATCGTCTTCTAAAAATAACGTATCCTAACGTATTTATCCTCCCGATCATGCCACCCATGTATCCCATGTCTGAAACGACTCATTTCGTTTACATCTTAACATCATGTACATGGTTCCCACATTTTCAATGCCTACTAGGTAACTCTATACCTTATTTGTCGAATCAATGATGTCATCACAATTATTAGCCACATCAACGCTATTGGTAGTAACCTTCATATCTCTTAAGATATAACCTCATGAAATTCCCTGCTCAGTACATTGGTCGATTCTTGAATAATTCCAGCTCAATCTCGAACCCCTTAATTCCTCTTTGTATTACATCTATGGGTGTTGAAGTTTCAAACATGTCAAAGAAAAAACATCATCTCATGATCAAGCATATTGGGTAGGAAACTTTATGGTTTCATGCTAGCACAACTTAGAATAATTATTGAAGGTCGCGTAAGGATTAGTTTCGGTGTTTGACGTAGAGATTTAGAGTTGTGAAAGTGAACGGGTTATTATCAAGATTTTCTCCATGAACAAATTGGGTGAATTGTTAAGGAAGGTAGAGTAGGTGTAATTCACATTGGGCCCTATGGAATCTTGAATGAAATGGGTCAACCTATGAGTATGATATCCTCCATCGTTGTTCTCCATGCACATGGTGTTTTATGTGTCTACGTCAAAGAAGGTAGTTGGAAATCCTTTGTCTATCATTCCGGTGGAAGCTATTGAGGGTAAAGCTAATTGTTAGATAAATCTGGGAGTTAAGATTACCTCTGTCAAGTGCTATAGCGCAGTCTATTAGTCGAGGAGGTCACCTCGAAGGCCGAGTGTATTGTGGAAAGAGAATATTTTCACTTTTTGTATAGCAAATGGTTGCGACTCGAAAGGTACTTTCTATGTGTTATGATTCAAATATGTATAGTTGATGTCCAGATGCAACTTTTATTAATGTAATGTTGGTAGTGTTGAAATTTGTGTTATTGGAATATTGTGATGCTTTGTTGATTTGTTGATAAGTTGTCAGGAGTGGTTTAGGTAATTCTCTACGAGGTGTATAGGCCCAATTACAGAGGATACTATGCCAAAATCTCTGAAACATTTGAGAGTTAGATAAAATGTGCGTGCTTGAGATGTGTTATGTTAGGTGTTTGGGGCGGACTCTACTCCTCATTCGAGGATGAATGATCCTAAGCGGGTGAGGATGTAAGGCCCCATAAAATTTTGCCAAGGAATTTAAGGTTTTATGATGCCAAGGTAGGCTAATGTTTTTGAAGATTGTATAAAACGAGTCGAGGTACGGAATTTTTGGGTTGTACAATGCATTGGGGAGTTGGAGGAAAATTGATGCAGAACATGGCATTTCTACGGTCCTTTATGCGACAACAGAATTGCTTCGCAGACTATAGATCTGCCGCAGAGTGTAATGGAAGAGGGGCAAATTCTGAAAATTATTTTTGCTGGCCACATAATGATTCTGCTTGCTGCATAATGATTATGCTACCACAAAATTGCATCACAGAATGGACCAGACCCAACCCAGAATATGAAAATTATTTTGTGGAGATTCTGCTGGAAGCATAACCATTATGCTTTCCACATATCTATTTTGCTGGCCATATATCCATTCTACTACCACAGAATTGCACCACATAATTCACTTCGGGATCTTTTTTAGAAATTTTCTTACCCGACCCCATTTTGATTATAGCCTTTGGGGCTCATTTTGAAATAAATATTTGATGATTAGAGAGAAGTGATAGTATCTTAGAGATAGAGGGAGAAGATCTAGCAATTCTAATCATCAATCCTTGCCCCAATCTTTAAGATTCAAGGGTAGTCACTCACTAGGTCATCATCTACTCGGGTAAGACCTTGTCCTAAAACCTTCATGCAATTGTTATGGGTTTAATTAGGTTATGGAATTGTAGATAGACCATGAATGTAACACTAGGTGGTAGTATGTCGTGTTGTTGAACTATTTTGTGTAATTTCTTGTTGAAATTGGTTGAGGGATGAAGGGATTACCATTGTAGAGATTTGTAGTCAATTTGGCATAATAGGTGTTTGACAAAATTCCAAAGAGACTTATATCATGAGAATCCTTCTAATTATTATTCGATTTTCACTATCTTCCTATAGATTTATAATGCTAGAGGTGTTAGGAACTTGTATTAACTTAAGGAAAGCTCAAGAATTATATGTTGGCTAAATGTTTCTCTTAGAATTTAATTCCATGATGTTCCCATGAGTTTCAAGTATGGTTGGCCCAGGTTCCTAAGTAAACAAAGTGTCAAAAGATGAATGTACTCAAATCGTGTTCCAATTACTCCTATGTCATCACGATCTCCTTCGGGAATGTGTTCAAGTATGGTTTATGTGTTAAAGTGTTATAACTTCAATTCGTGTTCAAATGAATGTCCATTATGCATAACGTGGAATGAATACTTAATGCGCCTAAAACACTTATTGCTCATATACATACTAAAGGCCTTGATTTCGAATGCACATATTGTTGATAATCTATAAAGATGCTTGAAAGTGAAAGAAGTGAGTTGGAGATATAAAGTGTGGCCACCGTGCCAAGAATGAAAGTTATACTTGTGGCCAATGGTGACAATGAAATGAAATGATGTGAGAAGAGTTATGAAATGAGCCTTGATTCAACTGTTCTAAATTGACTGCGAAAATAGATTTGCCTAAAAGCTTATGTCCTCAAGTCATGCCCAAATGTGGTTATTTTAACTAATGATATTCTTTGTACGTATTTCCAATGTGCTTTAAGCTCTTACATATTCATGAGTTGAAATTGTGCATTGCCGTTTTCGGGAAAATTATTTCAAGAATAAATGGTGTGTCACTCGTTTATGATTTTAACTTGTGCTTCGATTACTAATAATCTTGCTCCATTTCATTGCAAAGGAAACTTTTGTGTTTAAAGCCTTCATTACTAATGAACTTAAAGTTGGGATTTCCGGAATATTCTATATGTTGATGCTTATGATGATGATCCTTGAAAGTGTGGAATATGAAATACGGCCATCGTGCCATTAAAGAAAAATCATATGTTTGGCCAAGAGAGCCAATGAGATAATGATGTTATGAGTGGTTGAGTACTAATGAAGCTATATATGGTGTGATAAGTTATGATGTGAATGTATTTGTATTTTTGTTTCCTTTGTATGTAAAACAAAAATGTTTGTGGGAGTATCGGTAGTCAGCAAGAAAGGGTAGGTTAAATAACCTAACCCCAAAATTAGACGTGCTGGTGTAGGATTGGATTGTGATTATTCCTCTTATTTGGGATGAAATTGATGTGATGAAATTATTCCCCTTATCTAAGATTAGATGATTGCTAGTGAAGGGTGATGTCGATTCACACGGCATTTTGGTGAGACAGCCTGGCCGATCAGGTCGAGATCAGACACCACGCCGCACCTGTGGGTGTGATTGTGCTTAATGGATGTGATTGAGATAGTGATTGTGATTGTGGTTGATGTCTTCTGATGAGATGACCTAGCCGATCGGGCCGTGATCAGACTCCGTGCTAAATTTATGGTGGTATATCAGTACTAAGATAGTGATTTTTGATTGTGATTGTGGTTGCTGTCTTCGGTTGAGACGGCCTAGGCGATGTAATGACCCGGCCAGTCATTTTGAGTGTATTAGCCCCGATCCTATATTTATTGATTCCCTTGTATCGTTTTATGCTTATGAGACTTGCTGGGAGGTTTTGTTGTGGTTTTGGAATGATTTGGGACACTTAATCCCTAAAATGGAAGCTTAAGTCTTAAGATTTTGACCGTAGTTAGAACTGTGTGAAGACGACTCCAGAATGGAGTTCTGTCAGTTCCATTAGCTCCGTTGGGTGATTTTGGACTTAGGAGCGTGTCCGGAATGTGATTTGGAGGTTCGTAGTAGAATTAGGCTTGAAATGGCGAAAGCCGAATTTTGGGCGATTTTGGCCAGAAGTAGACTTTTTGATATCGGGTTTGGATTCCGATTACGGAAGTTGGAGTAGGTCCATAATGTTGAATATGACTTGTGTGCATAATTTGATGTCAATCGGACGTGGTTTGATATGTTTCGACATCGGTTGTAGACATTTGAAGTTTCAAGTTTATTAAGTTTGGAGTGGAGGGTGATTCATGTTTTTGTTGTTTTTTGATGTTATTGCAAGGCTCGACAAAGTGTTTAGGACTAGTTGGTATGTTTGGTTGAGGTCCTGACGGCCTCGGGTTAGTTTCGAATGCTTAACGGATCATTTTGGACTTGTGAAAGATAACAGATTTTCTGGTTTTCCCAATTGCTGGTTTACTTCTTCGCTTTTGTGAGGGGTGTTCCGCATTCGCGAAGAGGAGCTGGAGTTAGGAGGAAAGGTTGTTCTTCGCGTTCGTGAAGTGGGAGTCGCATTCGCGAAGGAGTTGTTAGGCAGTGCATCGCGAACGCGAGAAGGGCATCGCATTCGCGTAGAGGAAATTGAGCGGCTGGGACCCCAGACCTTTTTGCCTACGCGTTCGTGATGTTGGTCCCGCATTCGCATAGGGTTGAGCTGAGTGGTCTTTGCATTCGCGACAAGGGCATCGTTTTCGCGAAGAAGGATTTTCCTGGGTAGAATATAAGATTTCAAAAACGAGGGTTTGGCCATTTTTTATCAAAACTTGAGATTGAGAGCTCAGATTTGGGCGAGATTTTGAGGGACTTTCACAGACATCAATTGTGTAACGATTCTTCACTTGATTTTGGTTATATCCCACTAATCTATCACTAATTTCACCTTTTAATTTCGCATTTGGGTGGAAAATGTGGGAAAAATTTGAAGAAGTTCTTCAACTAAGATTTTGGGTTTCGATTGAGATTTTGATATTGGATTTGGATAACTTTGGTACGCGTGAACTCATGAGTGAATGGTATTTCGGGTTTTGTGACTTTCGACGGATTTTGAGACATGGTCCAGGGGATCGGGTTGAGCCTATTTCGGATTTTGGCTTATAATTTCATGTTTTTCTTGTGGAATTGATTACTTTAGCCTATATTAATTATATCGTACTGCTTGTGGCTGGATTCTGGGAATTTGGAGACTGATTCGAGGGGAAAAGACATTTCGGAGTTGGATTTTGCGCGGTTTGAGGTAAGTAACAGTCTTAAATCTAGTCCTGAGGGTATGAAACCCCGGATTTTTTATGATGTGATTATTTTTGAGGTGACGCACATGCTAGGTAACGGGCGTGTGGGCATGCACCGTGGGAGATTGTGACTTGGTCAGTCCCATGAGATTGTAAAGTCGAATAGCTTATTGTTTATAACATGTTCTCTATGTCTTCTAAAAATTTGGCTGCCATTGATGTTAGATACCATGCTTAGGCCATACGATATCATTGTTGGGACCCACAATGGTCAGGTACTTGTTGAATTAGCTGCTATTTGCTATCTTATACTCAGTCACAGTTTTACTTGTGTATCATATCTCTGTTTCCGCTTGTTTTCTTATTGATACTTCTTATCATCTCTTTTGTGCTGATTGTATGATTTCTGAGAGGCCGAGAGGCTGGAGAGATTAGTGACTAAGATAGGGCCTGAGTGCCAAGCTGTGAGCTATGTGAGTGTATATAGATTGGGTTGCATGCCGCAACGGGCCTGAGGGCTGAATATATATGGATCGGGTTGCATGTCGCAATGAGCCTTATGGCTATTTATCGATTGTGGATCGGGTTGCATGCCGCAATGAGCCTCATGGCTACTTATATGATTGGATCGGGCTACACGCCACAGCGATATAGCGCCTGGGCTGAAGGAGCCCCTCTGGAGTCTATACACACCTAGTGAGCGCAAGTACCTATTGAGTGTGATTGTTGAGGGATGAGAGCCGAGTGTTTGAGCTTAGCTGAAATATGTCATTGTTCTGAACATCTAGAAAATATTATATCCGGTTTATCTGAACTTAGTAAATGTACAACTAACTTAACTTATATTGCCAGAATTGAATCATGTCTACTCTCATTGCTGAAATTACTGAAGTGAACGGTAATTGTATAGCGCGTCACTACTTCTCCGTTCCTTATTTATTTTCGTTACTTACTGAGTTGGTTGTACTCACTCTACACCCTACACTTCATGTGCAGATCCAGGTGTATCTGGTCATGGAGGACGTTGATCTCGTGCGTGGTTGAGTATTGGATATTCACAAGGTAGCTACCGGCGTTCGCAGCCATTGCCTCTCCTTTCTTGTTATCTTTCTTTTCTGTATTGGCATTTAGACACAGACTCTTGAAGACACTGCTTCTTAGACTGGTTGTTTAGATGCTCATGACTTGGTGACACCCCGATATTTGGGGCTATTTTTCCGCATTATATTTTGAGGTTAACTCTTGTCTTTGTGAAAACTCTGTCATATCAAGTTTTGGTTTATTTTGTGACACATTTGATGTATTTTGAAAAATCGGCTTGCCTAGTACCAGTAATAGGCGCCATCACGACAAGTTAGAGTTTTGGGTCATGACAAGTTTGTATCAGAGCCTAGGTTACATAGGTCTCACGAGTCATGAGCAGGTTAGTAAAGTCTTACAGAGACGTATGTACTTATTTTTGTGATGCTGCCGAATCCTTAGGCAATTTCACATTCTTGAATTCTTCTCGTGCGAATCGTTTGATTCTGGTAACTGAATTTCTGTTAAGGGGCATGATGGACATCCACTAGTACCACCAGTCAGGGTCGCGAGAGGCTGAGGTCACGGTAGAGGTCGCGGTAAGGGCAGAGGTACAACTCGCACCGCAGCTAGGGCAGCACCTGCAGATCCACCAGTTGCCCCAGTGCAGGAGCAGGCTCCAGTTGTGGATGAGCCTGTGGGACCAACTCAGGCACCACATGTACCCATTGTGATTCCAACCCTTTAGGAGGCCTTAGCTCAGATTTTGACCATGTCCACCAGGCTTGCTCAGGCGGTCTTTGTTCCGGCCGCAGCAGCCACTTCTCAGGCTGGAGGAGGTTTTCAGACTCCTGCCGCTCGCACACCAGAGCAGGAGGTATAGGGACTCCAGACACCGGGGGCACCACCAGCCCAGCCGGTTGCAGCTTCTTAGTACTATGTGGTTCCTCTCATGCCCGATGATGAGCAACGTCAATTGGAGAGGTTTGGGAGACTCCAGCTTCTATCTTTTAGTGGTACCGAGGGAGAGGATGCATAGGGCTTCTTGGATAGGTGTTAGAGCATTCTCCATACAACAGGTATTCTAGATACTAGTGGGGTCGCGTTCACTACTTTTCAGTTCTCTGGGGGCTGCCTTCAGTCGGTGGGAGGCTTACAAAAGGCGTAGGCCGGTCGACGCAACACCCCTTACCTGGTAGTAGTTCTCCGGTCTATTCCTAAAGAAGTTCATGCCTCAGTCCCGCAGAGAGGGGCTGCGTAGGCAGTTCGAGCAGCTTCGTCGGGGCGATATGTCTGTGACACAGTATGAGATGAGATTTTCTGATTTGGCCCGTTATGCTATCTTGTTGGTTCCCACAGACAGGGAGAGGATCAGGAGGTTCATAGATGGCCTCTCTTTTTAGCTACAATTGCTTATGACTAGAGAGAGAGAGTGTCTGGTGCTACTTTTGATGAGGTTCTCGACATTACTCGTCATATTGAGATGGTTCGCAATTAGGAGCGTGATGAGAGGGAGGCCAAGAGGCCTCGTGGATAGGGTGGGTTTAGTGGTGTTCCTTCTGGAGGTCAGTTCCACCACGGTAGTGGTCATCCTTTCAGACATGCTCAGACGGCTCGCCCAATTCACCATGGTGCATCATCTGGCCATTCATCTCTCAGTGCTCTCCCCGCTCAGAGTTCGTCCCATGCTCCATCGGGTCAAGTCTCTTCTATGTCAGGTCCTTCTACTAGTTATCCCAGTACTCGGGGCTCCCTTCAGTCCCAACAACAGTATCGGGGAGTTGCTATAAGTGTGGAGAATTTAGTCACATGAGGAGGTAGTGTCCTTGCCTAGTGGGAGGTCCAGCTCAGTAAAGGAGCCAGTCTATGACATAAACACCAGTTTCTTTACCACCTGCTCAACCAGCTCGGGGTGGAGCTCAGTCAGCTAGGGGCCGTCCGAGAGATGGAAGCCGATCAGGGGGTGGCCAGACCCGTTTCTATGCTCTACCTTCCATAACAAATGCCATTGCTTCGGATGTTGTGATTACATATATTGTCTTAGTTTACCATAGAGAATCCTGTGTATTATTTGACCATGGTTCCACTTATTCATATGTGTCCTCGTATTTCGCTAATTATTTGGATATGCCCCGTGAGTCTTTAGTTTCATCTGTTTATGTATCCACTCAAGTGGGCGATATTATTATTGTGGACCGTGTATATCGCTCATGTGTGGTGACTATTGGGAGTCTGGAGACGAGAGTAGATCTCTTGTTGCTTACTATGGTCGATTATGTTGTGATTTTGGGTATGGATTGGTTGTCTCCATGTCATGCTGTTCTATATTGTCACGCTAAGACCGTGACGTTGGCGATGTCGGGGTTGCTGAAGGTTGAGTGGAGCAGCTCTATAGACTATGTTCCCAGTAGAATGATTTCATACTTGAAGGCTCAACAGATGGTTGAGAAGGGTTGTCTATGTTATTTGGCCTTCGTGAGGGATGTTAGTGTAGACACCCCTGCTATTGATTCTGTTCTAGTGGTACGAGATTTGCCGGATGTGTTTCCTACAGACCTACCGAGCATGCTTCCTGACAAGGATATTGACTTCGGTATTGATTTGGTACCGGGCACTCAGCCCATTTCTATTCCACTATATCGTATGGCACCGACGGAGTTGAAAGACTATAAGGAACAACTTTAGGAACTCCTTGATAAGTGGTTTATCCGGCCTAGCATGTCACTTTGGGTTGCACCAGTTCTATTTGTAAAGAAGAAGGATGGTACTATGAGAATGTGCATTGATTACATGCAGTTGAAAAAGGTAACAATCAAGAACAAGTATCCTTTGCCACGTATTGATGATCTGTTTGACCAGCTTCAGGGAGCGATGGTGTTCTCAAAGATTGATTTGAGGTCAGGGTATCACCAGCTAAAGATTCGAGACTCAGATACTCTTAAGATAGCTTTCAGGACCTGATATGGCCATTGTGAGTTCCTTGTGATGTGTGTTAGGCTGACCAATGCCCCAACAACGTTTATGCATTTGATGAACAGTGTGTTTCAATCTTATCCTGACTCGTTCGTTATTGTATTCATTCATGACATCCTGGTGTACTCTCGTAACTGGGAGGAGCATGCCCAACATCTGAGGATTATGTTACAGCGGCTGAGGGAGGAGAAGTTGTATGAAAAGTTCTCTAAGTCTGAGTTTTGGCTCAGGTCAGTGGCGTTCTTAGGGCACGTGATGTCCAGTGAAGGTATTCAGGTAGATGCGAAGAAGATAGAGGCGGTTCAGAGTTGGCCCAGACCGTCCTCAGCCACGGAGATTCGGAGTTTTCTTGATTTGGCTAGTAATTACCGTCGTTTTGTGGAGGGTTTCTCATCTATTACATCACCCTTGACTAAATTGACACAAAAAGGTGCTCCTTTCAGGTGGTCGGATGAGTACGAGGAGAGATTTTAGAAACTCAAGATTGCGTTAACCACGACTCCAGTTCTAGTTCAACCATCAGCTTCTGGTTCTTAGGCAGTGTATTGTGATGCCTCACGAATCGGTATTGGGTGTGTTCTAATGTAAGAGGGTAGAGCGATTGCTTATGCTTCGTGCCAGTTGAAGCCCATGAGAAGAACTATCCTGTCCATGACCTTGAGTTAGTAGCTATTGTTCACGCCTTGAAGATTTGGCGGCACTATTTGTATGGGGTCCTTTGTGAGATTTATACTGATCATCGTAGTTTGCAGCATCTTTTCGGATAGAAGGATCTTAACTTGCGTCAACAGAGGTGGTTGGAGCTTCTTAAGGACTATGATATCACCATTTTGTACCATCTCGGGAAGGACAATGTGGTGGCCGATGCCTTGAGTTGACAGGCGGAGAGTTTGGGGAGCTTAGCATATCTTCCAGCAGTAGAGAGGCCATTGGCGTTAGATGTTCAAGCCTTATCTAGCCAGTTTGTTAGATTGGATATTTCTGAGCCGAGTCGAGTATTGTCTTGTGTGGTCTCTCAGTCTTCTCTATATGATCGTATCAGGAAGCGTCTGTATGATGACCCCCATCTGCTCGTCCTTAAGGACACGGTCCAGCACGGTGACGCTAAGGAGGTCATTATTGGGTATGATGGTGCATTGAGGTTGCAGGGCAGGCTATGTGTGCCCATTGTAGATGGTTTGCATGAGTTTAGTCTCTAGAAGGCTCACAGTTCGCGGTATTCTATTCATCCGGGTGTCGCAAAGATGTATTAGGAGTTGAGAGAGCATTACCGGTGGAGAAGAATGAAGAAGGATATAGTGGAGTATGTAGCTCGGTGCCTAAATTCCCAACAGGTGAAATATGAGCTTCAGCGACCAGGTGGGCTGTTTAAGAAGTTATTGATTTCGGAGTGGAAATAGGAGCATATCACTATGGATTTTGTTGTTGGACTCCCACAGACTCAGCGCAGGTTTGATATAGTTTGGGTGATTGTTGATAGGCTAACCATATCAGCTCATTTCATTCCTGCAATGACTACCTACTCTTCTGAGCAGCTGGCTCAAGTGTATATCCACGAGATCGTCAGGCTTCATGGCGTACCGGTATCTATCATCTATGATCGGGGTACACAATTTATATCACGGTTCTAGAGGGTCATACAGCCTGAGTTGGGTACTCGAGTGGAGTTGAGCACAACATTTCACCCTCAAATGGACGGACAGTCGAAGCGCACTATTCAGATATTAGAGGATATGTTCCACTCGAGTACAGTTTGTTAGATGTTCAAGCCTTATCTAGCCAGTTCGTTAGATTGGATATTTCTGAGCCGAGTCTAGTATTGGCCTGTGTGGTCTGTCAGTCTTCTCTATATGATAGTATCAGGGAGCGTCTGTATGATGACCCCCATCTGCTCGTCCTTAAGGACACGGTCCAGCACGGTGACGCTAAGGAGGTCACTATTGGGTATGATGGTGCATTGAGGTTGTAGGGCAGGCTATGTGTGCCCATTGTAGATGGTTTGCATGCGTTTAGTCTCTAGAAGGCTCACAGTTTGCGGTATTCTATTCATCCGGGTGTCGCAAAGATGTATTAGGAGTTGAGAGAGCATTACTGGTGGAGAAGAATGAAGAAGGACATAGTGGAGTATGTAGCTCGGTGCCTAAGTTCCCAACAGGTGAAATATGAGCTTCAGCGACCAGGTGGGCTGTTTCAGAAGTTATTGATTTCGGAGTGGAAATAGGAGCAGATCACTATGGATTTTGTTGTTGGACTCCCACACACTCAGCGCAGGTTTGATACAGTTTGGGTGATTATTGATAGGCTAACCATATCAGCTCATTTCATTCCTGCAATGACTACCTACTATTCTGAGCAGCTGGCTCAAGTGTATATCCGCGAGATCGTCAGGCTTCATGGCGTACCGGTATCTATCATCTATGATCGGGATACACAATTTATATCACGGTTCTAGAGGGTCATACAGCCTGAGTTGGGTACTCGAGTGGAGTTGAGCACAACATTTCACCCTCAGATGGACGGACAGTCCGAGCGCACTATTCAGATATTAGAGGATATGTTCCACACATGTGTGATGGAGTTTGGCGATTCGTGGGATTAGTTCTTGCCTCTAGCGGAGCTTGCTTACAACAACAGTTATCAGTCGAGCATCCAGATGGCACCATATGAGGCTCTGTATGGTAGGCGGTGTAGGTCTCCAGTAGGTTTGTTCGAGCTGGGCGAGGCTAGATTATTGTGTATAGACTTGGTTCAGGATGCTTTGGAGAAATTAAGGTGATTTAGAATAGACTACGCACAACCCAGTCCAGACAGAAGAGTTATGCGGATTGGAAGGTTCGCGATGTTGCATTCATGGTTG
>AWOL01S0017161.1:5169-16181 GCA_000715115.1 Nicotiana otophora
GATTGATTTGTGATGACTTGTGATTGCCTGGTGGCATTCTTGTTGTTGATGTTTGTTGTAGTGGTACACTTACCTGTGTGAGCTTTAACTTCTGGAAAGTTGTGAGAAAACATTCTACGTGCTTTCCATTTCATTTCCTATACTTACTAACTGGCATGAGCTATGTTAGGACACTTGCACAAGCATACACGTAGTTGAGCACTTTTATCGGTTAAGAGGATTTCTTGATATTTTTGAGTATAGATGCACACCCTCGTTTACTTGCCTTCTATGTGAGAATGACCTTATTTGGCACGTGAGTCGTCAGTGCAGTTATGAAGTGTAATGAGGGCACAGGATGTCAAGTGTTAGGGCTCAGGTGTTGGGACCGGTGAATTGTGGATAGTATGAGGTTCGGCACCTCGTGGAGTTTATTGTCTAAAACCTGGAGTGAAAGCGGTCATTTTATTGAGTTGTTACTTGTCCCTTCTTTATCTGTGATTATCAAATTTAGGCTGTGTTTCCATTCATTCTTCTACGTTATTATTACGGTGTTTTGCTGATAGTTGTCGTTTTCCTTCGTTATTGCAATTACCGTATTATCTGCCACTTTGTGTAGTCTTTATGTATATATCATACTCTGTTATTCCTATACTTATACTTGTTCAGGATATTTAGTCCAGTAGGTGTCTTGACTACTACTCGTCACTACTCCACTGAGGTTAGTCTTGATACTTGCTGGGTACCTCCGTAGTGTACTCATACTAGACTTCTGCACATTTTTGTGCATATCCAGTTATTTTGAAGTCAGCTGATCATTAGCTAGCTGTGCGGATTGTTGCTGTGGACACTCAAGGTAAACCTGTTGCTGCGTTCGCAGGCTTCAAAGTCACCTTTCTATTTTGTATTCACATTATTTCACCTCTTTTCGAACAGTTGTATTTAGAAATTTGTAGCAAACTCTGTAGAGCTTATGGCTTGTACTACCAGTTTTGGGAATTGTAAATTTTATAAAGATTTCCATTTCAAAAATTGTTAGATGTTATTTAATTATTGTTGTTATTTAGTGAATGTTAGTCTTACCTAGTCCCTAAGACTAGGTGCCATCATGATACCCAACGGAGGGAAAATTGGGTCGTGACAAGTTGGTATTAGATCCCTAGGTTCATAGATGCTACGAGTCATAAGCAAGTTTCACTTCGAGAGGCAACGGAACTATAAGGACAGTTTCACTACCTTCATTCCTACCGTGCAAGTTCATTGATCTCGAAGTTTTAACTTTTATCATTCCGTTCTCTCACAGATGGCGAGGACACGAGCTACCGTTACTGATGACATTACCCCCGGAACAGATGTCGCTAAGGGCCAGGGCAGAGGCTGATAAGGAGCACGTGCCGCAGTTAGGGCATGCGCCAGAGCAGTAGTTGAGGAGCCGCCAGTAGTCCTATTTGAGGGGCAGGTACCGGAGGCGCCTGTTGTTACCCTCGGAGTTCAAAAGACCTTAGCACAGTTCCTAATAATGTTTGGTACATTGGCTCAGGCAGGGTTGATTCTGATTGCACCAGCTACTTTATAGACTAGGGATGAAGCTTAGACTCCTGCCGCCCATACTCTAGATCAGCGAGTTCTTGTTGGTCAGGTACCAGGTGTCATGGCGACATAGCCTCTGGTTCCAATTCAACCCGTGGTTAGGGCAACAACATATGAAGAAGAACAACTTAGACTTGAGAGGTACAAGAAGTACCACCCTCCTACCTTTAGTGGATTGGCGACAGATGATGCCCGGGGTTTTTCTGGAGGAGTGTCACTGTATTCTTCGTATTATGGGTACTGTGGAGACGAGCAAGGTTGCTTTTACTATGTTCCAGCTCAGGGGAGCGTCTTGTCAGTTATGGCGGGTGTATGAGTTGGGTAGGTTGGCCGAGTCAGCTTCACTTACATGGGTTTAGTTTTCATAGATGTTCCTGAGAGAGTTTGTACCTCAATCCCTTCAAGATGCATGGCGCGCGGAGTTTGAGCAGCTACACCAGGGCACTATGTCAGTGTCAGAGTATGCCTTTAGATTCAGTGATTTGGCCAGACATGCACCTGCTTGGGTTGCTACAGTTAGAGAGCGTATCGATACATTCATTGAGGGGCTCAGGCATGATATTCGGTTCAGCATGACATGGGAGTTAGAGTCGGATATTTCTTTTCAGTAGGTGGTAGGGATAGCTCGCAGAGTGGAGGGCATGTGGGATCAGGAGAGAGAGGAGAAGCGGGGATATGGAAGAGAGGACAGGTGAAATCAAGAGAGAAAGGACAGGGAGACGAGGAGGCCTCATATACCGGAGAGATCTATAGGTCCTTATTTTGGAGGCAGGGTACGACAAGGTAGAGGTTTTGTGGGTCAGCTAGTTCAGTTTGCACTTCAGGCTTTGCACAGTGTTTAAGGTACTCATGGTTCTCAGAGTACCCATACCGCACAGTTCTCACAGCTACATCAGCGGAGATGTTGCTTGGAGTGTGGAGATACCAGCCACGGGGTGAGAGATTATCCTACACTCCGGACATATATGTCATAGCGGGGTATTCAGGCGAGTAGAGGGTGCCCAAAAGGGGGAGGCCCGGCCCATTGATGTGTTAATATAGTAGGGTTGAGGCCGCAGTGCCAGATGATGTCATACAGGTATGCTTTTGATTTTTTACATAGGGGCACCTTTCGTATTTTGATTCAGTTTTGCTTATCGGGGTGAGTCCCCTTATTTGTTGATCCACATATGGGTGAGTTCATGACTTAGTATTCTGTGTATGTGTTTTCCCCTATTGGGAGATTCTATGAGTGGAAGCCCATGTCTATCGTTTGTTTTTATCCATTATTGAAATTTACGAGGCTAGAATTGAATTTCCTGTTGTCCATTACAGTAGGTTTTGATGTTATTCCTTAGTAATTTGGTTACGATTTGTGATTTGATACTCTACCGGGGTGAGAGGCCAGTAAGTGTTGTGCGTTTACTAGCATAATTGAGTTAGTGGAAGGTTTCAATTGGCATGATGTGTATTCGGCGTGTAATTCAGAGTTGAGGGTGAGACCCTCGTGATTCCATGTGATTTGATATGTTTGAGCCAGGTTGCGTGTCGCGGTGGAAAGTTATACCGGGATGAGTCCTTATGATTTGTTCATGAACTTTGATTTTTCCTTTCTAAATTGGATTATAGCGTGTCGAGCTTGTTTGATATTTCTCTAATGTGTTTCACTTGTCATATTTATTTCTTTTCATCTTATGCTTATGTGAGTTTAGTTTACGGAGTGAGTGCCCGGTGGCGTTAGATGGGACTTGTTGATCCATGTGCATAGTTATGAGGTCTTCGTGTTTCTTGCATCATTGTCAGTGTTGTGGAAGTTTGAAATGGGGTTCTAACATATATGAGGCTAATTGCTTATGCTGGATTGTATTACGGGAAGCTATTGTGATCAGAACTGTTATTATGGGCCAATGTGTGATGTGTCATGTTGTGTGGTTGTACTCTATGGGTGTAGGCATAAGTGGTTGCAGGTAGTTGAGACTGATACCGGGTGTGGATTTAAAATCAGGTCTTTTGAAGACGAGCGAATGGTGGAAATATCGACTCTAAGGCTTATTGATGTTGGTGGAAGGGATAAGTTACAGTTGAGATGGTGTCGTCAGTCTTATGGGGATCGGGGTGACGTGGGGTCACCCGCGGGTGTATGTTGGATATGTGCTTTCAGTGATTTGAAGACTTTGGGGTGATTCTTGGCACGTTTGAGAACGAACGTTTGTTTAAGAAAGGTAGGATGTAACAACTCGGCTGATCATTTTGAGAATTTAAGTTCCGTTCAGCGGCATAAAGTCCTGATCAGCTTCGTATTATGTGTATTGACTTGCGTGCATGGTTGGATTCAGTTACCGGATGATTCGAAGTCAAATCGGAAGAAGGATGCATGTTTTGGAGGCTTAAGCGGTAAGAGTAGACCGGAATTTTGACTTTTGTGTAAACGGCTCTGGAATGGGTTTTGGATGATTGCAACAGCTTCGTATGGTGACTTTGGACTTAGTAGCGTGTCTGGACTTGAAGGAAATAGGCCAAACTATGAGTATGATATTTCCCTATTACTTTTTTCCGTGTACCCGGAGTTTCATGTGTCCACGTCTAAGAAAGTGAAGTTAATGGATAATGGGATTGTGAAGAGCAACTATTTGCTATCCTTGTTAGAAAAGTCTGGGAGTTTAGATTGTCTCCGTTAATGTGTTATGGCGAAGCCTGTAGGTCGAGGAGGCCACGTTGAGGGCCAATAGTGTTAAGGAAATAAAATGTTCTCACTTGAGTGTATAGTTAAATGATTGTGGATCGAAAGGCACTCTCTTTATGTTACGATTTATATATGTGCCATTCTTGTCCAGATGGTGCTTGAGATAATGTAATGCATGTAATGTGGAGATTTGTGATATTGATATACATATAGATGCTTTGATGAGTTGTGGATGTGTTGATAGGAGTTGTTTTGGTGTCACTCTGACAGGTGGATAGGTCATGTTACAGGGGAGACTCATGGCAAAATATTTGGGAATTTAGGGAGTTAGTCAAATTTTGAAACTACTAGTGAGTTGGGCCACATTTGATGATAATGACGGATTTTTACCCTCATTCGAGGACGAATGATCCTAAGTGGGGGAGAATGTAACACCCCGGAAAATTTCGAAGTATTTAAGTGTACAACCCCATAAAAGTTAGCAAATGAATTCAAGGTTTCGTGGTTTCAGAGTCGGTATACGTGTTTAAGGATTTTAGAAGCTCGCCGCGGCTCAGACGTTTTGGGTTGAACAATGCACCGGAATGTAAAGGAAAAGTTTTTGCGGAAAAGCGCGTTTATGCGGTCCATTATGCGACCGCATAATCACTCTGCGGGTTGCACAATGGCCACAGAAGTGAGGCAGGAGAGGGTTAATCTGGGTGTAATTATGCGGTCGACTATGCGACCGCATAACTGTTCTACGGTGCATTATGTGACCGCATAATAGTTATGCGGACCGCATAGTGATCGCAGATTGGTCATTTTGTGAAGCCACCCTATCACAAATTCTCGCCCTTGAGAAATTGAGCTCTATAATTATGTCCTTGAAATTGAGTTATAATGCTAGGATTAATACTTCCCATTTGCTTCCCTAAATACTCAACAAGGGACTATATCCGATGAATTTCCTACGGAACCTTTTGATTCGAATGAATAACATCTGCTCATTTGTGCCTATGCACGCACCATAGTAATAATTTCCTACGAGGTATCATATCTAATCTAAAACAACCTAGTGTTGAGATCCTTCTTAAGCCACTCTTTCTCTCTACTGTGTACGTAGCTCCTATGACTAGAACAATCATTTTACCCCTTTTATGAATAATATCATGAACCCTTTTCACAGTCTAGTAACATGATAGCATATTTTATCACCTATCACGTGCGTACATGTCAATTGAAAGGGTCCACTTATCCGTATAAGGTTTATGAGCAATTTAAGATTTATCACAAATTCGTCACAGGGAGATCTTGTTGTTTACCCTTCTCAGTATGACTTTCATGTCTACCTAGATCATGCCTTAGTAAGTAACTCACTTTGTAACTAGCATTGTAGTTGTGCATGAAGTGGCCTGGTATTGCAGCTTGAGGGTTGTTATGGCAAAAACATGTCTAGCTCACAACAAAGTGTACATTCTCTCTAACCAATACATGATTTCATCCAAATATTTAGATGTCCTATCTACATGATTTCACTCGTGTGTGGTTGAAAGTTAAACATCCTTATGACGAGTATATTGATTTGAAAGACAAGTTTGTTGTATCTCTAGTCCTCTCATATAGGATCAACTATTGTGAAGGGTTAAGCTGTCAGAATGATAATAATATCACAAATGTTCGACTTCTTTTTCATCCTCGTAGGCTTGTGGCATAGATTCATTGTGCTAGTTACTGTTAAGAGCATAATGCAACCTCATGTATTTTGAAAACCCATATCACATTCAGGGTGCTAGAACATTCTTATTTTGGGTTAAACTGATTTTCCCTACATTCCAAGATTCAACCGGTGTCACATAAGTTCTATCTCTCTTTGAGGCCTACTATTGCCAAACAAGGCACATATGGAATGAAACAATTATTGTTGTCCTCTTCATGACTCATAGCCTTCCAAGAATAACTGACACTAATGTCTTTATCCCTCTGATTATGCCTCCCATATGTCACATGTCTGCAATGACTCACTTCTGTTACACCTCGGATCATGTACATGGTTCCCTACATTATCAATGCCTACTAGGCAACTCTGTGCCTCATGTGTCAAATCAATGAAGTTATCACAATGATGAACCATGTCAGTACTATTGGTAGTAACCTTCATGTCTCTTAGGATATAACCTCCTGAAATGCCGTACTCAGTACCTTGATGGATTTTTGAATAATTGTAGCCAATCTCGAACCTCGTTGTTCATATTTATAGAAACTAGTGGGGGTTGAAGGTTCAAACATGTCAAAGAAGAAGCATCATCCCGTGATCAAATATATTGGATAAACAATTTTATGGTCATATTCAAGCTAGCACATCTTAGACTAGTTGTTGGAGGTCGCCAAAGTTTTAGTTTGGGAGTTAGGGCGTAGAAATTTAGAATGGAAGAAAGTGAACGGGTTATTCTAAAGATTTCTCTATGAATATATTGTGTGAATTGTTAAGGAAGGTAAAGTATATGTANAGAAGAAGCATCATCCCGTGATCAAATATATTGGATAAACAATTTTATGGTCATATTCAAGCTAGCACATCTTAGACTAGTTGTTGGAGGTCGCCAAAGTT
The DNA here is from genome assembly GCA_000715115.1 of Nicotiana otophora. Taxonomy (NCBI): domain Eukaryota; kingdom Viridiplantae; phylum Streptophyta; class Magnoliopsida; order Solanales; family Solanaceae; genus Nicotiana; species Nicotiana otophora. Next base: position 11,991 of record AWOL01S0017161.1, read on the forward strand.
TTAGTTTGGGAGTTAGGGCGTAGAAATTTAGAATGGAAGAAAGTGAACGGGTTATTCTAAAGATTTCTCTATGAATATATTGTGTGAATTGTTAAGGAAAGTAAAGTATATATAGTCACATTAGGCCTTATGAAATCCTGAAGGAAATAGGCCAGACTATGAGTATGATATTTCCCTATTACTTTTCTCTGTGTACTCGGAGTTTCATGTGTCCACGTCTAATAAGGTAAAGTTAAGGGATAATGGGATTGTGAAGAGAAACTATTTGCTATCTTTGTTAGAAAAGTCTGGGAGTTTAAATTGTCTCCGTTAATGTGTTATGGCGAAGACTGTATGTCGAGGAGGCCACATTGCGGGCCAAAAGTGTGAAGGAAATAAAATGTTATCACTTGAGTGTATAGTTAAATGATTGTGTATTGAAAGGCACTCTGTTTATGTTACGATTTATATATGTGCCATTCTTGTCCAGATGCTGCTGGAGATAATGTAATGCATGTAATGTTGAGATTAGTGATCTTGATACATAGAGATGCTTCGATGAGTTGTGGATGTGATTTTAGGTGTTGTTTTGGTGTTACTCTAATAGGTGGATAGGAATAGTTACAGGGGAGGCTCTGGCAAAACTTTTTGGAATTTAGGGAGTTAGCCAAATTTCGAAACTACTAGTGAGTTGGGCTACACTTGATGCTAATGACGGATGTTTACCCTCATTCGAGGATGAATGATCCTAAGCGGGGGTGAATGTAACACCCCGAAAAATTTTGAAGTATTTAAGTGTAGAGCCCCGTAAAAGTTTGCAAATGAATTCAAGGTTTCGTGGTGCCGAAGTAGTTATATGTGTTTAAGGATTTTAGAAGCTCGCCACGGCTTGGACTTTTTTGGTTGAACAATGCACCAGAAAGTAAAGGAAAACTTTGTGCGGAAAAGCACGTTTATGCGGTCCATTATGCGACCGCATAATCACTCTGTGGGCCGCATAATGGCTCAGACCGCATTATTCCCCTTATTGGGGATGAAATTGGAACCTTTGGAAATTGTGATATTATTCCCCTTAATTGGGATGAAACCGAAACTTTTGTGGATTGGAAAAGTCAACCCACACGGTATATGTGGGAAGGCGGCCTAGCTGATCGGGTGGAGAACAGACGCCATATTGCGCATATGGTGGTACTACTCTTGGTAACAACTTTCTTTCACATCATATGTCAAACCACATTGTTTGTGGGGAGATGGCCTAGCTGGTCGGTCATTATCGGACTCCGTGCTAACAAAGACGGTGGTATATCGGTGCTAATGATCTCCCAACCTAAAGTTCGTATTTTCAAAATTATTATGTTTTAACTAAACATTTGGATATTATTGATTATGCCTTGCTGTTTCTATGTGTTGCCTTTTCTTATATGGGCATTCCATTTTGAAAGAGGACTTTTAGATATGCATACTAGTGCTATTCGACAGTACTAACGTCCCTTTTGCCGGGGTCGCTGCATCTTTAATGGATGTAGGTGGTTCTACAGCAAGCGACATTGATCAGTGATAGCAGTGCACTCTTTTCAGCTGATTTGGTGAGCCCCACTTCATTTCGGGGTCATGTATCTTTTGTTTCTCATGTACTGTATTTTGAGGTATAGCCGGGGCCTTGTTGCCGGCATTTCCATATTACTCTTCTATCGTACTTAGAGGCTCCGTAGACAGGTTGTGGGTTATGGTTAATGTTGGGAATTGAACTAGAAATGTTGGTACTTAGAAATCATGTTTTTCATTAATTCTATAAACCCATAATGTTTTGGAAATTATCGGTAACTCAACTCATAATCCTTCAGTAACTCAAGCCATCTACGCTGTCTCAAATTGAGATCCCTTTACTTGAACAAATGCTGCAAGCTGCGATGATCAGTGTAAGCTGCACATGACACCCCATAAAGATAATGCCTCAAGATCTTAAGAGCATGAACAATCGGGGCCAACTCCAAATCGTGCACAAGATAATTCTTCTCATGGGGCTTCAGCTGACGTGAAGCATATGCAATAACTCATCCCTCCTGTATCAATACACACCCCAAGCCAACGCGTGAAGTATCGCAATACATAGTATACATCCCCGAACCGGAAGGCAACACAAGGGCTGATGTTGTGGTCAAAGCTGTCTTGAACTTCTGGAAGCTCGAGACCTATGAGATAGAGCAACAAAATTTTGAATTGATAATGTATGTTTAAGGTGTGTTGGAACATACTAAGGAGTCTTGTGAATGGCAAGAACTTGTGTGGAACAAGTTGGATACATTAAGTGGAAAGGATGTTTCAATTGGCACAAGACCCGACTTCAAATGAATAGAACTACCTTAATATACAGACTTAGGTGGTTATCTACCTATCAAATTAAATCCCTTTGCGTATAGTTTCCAACGCATCAAATCGTTTGTCATTTGGATATTTCTACAGAAAGTTATGGCCAATTTACTGGACATGTGTCATATGCTCGCCAGAAGAACGGCCGTGCATATTTGAGCGTTTCTGCCTCCGGTGCGTGGCCAGATGTGCGGCCAATTGCCTAGGTGCGCAGCCGCGCATATAAGAGCTCATTTAATACCCCCAAGGCCGGGTAGAGAGAGGGGTTAAGTCATTTCTCAAGCTAAAACCTGATATTTTAGAGAGATGTAAGAGCATTTTAGAGAGAGAAGGAGTAAACCTAACATTCTAATCACCCAATCTTGTAGAAATATCCAAGAATCAAGGAACCTAATCATAAGATCTTCATCCAAGAGGTAAGGTTCCATACCCTAGTCTTTAACTTCGATTTTGGGGTAAAAGATGGGTGATAAGAAGTATGATTCTTAGGTGTAAGGGTATTATTTATACATGCTTGTACTAATAAGGTTTGTGGGAAGATTGTTGAGCTAAAATAAGTAAAGATTGGGTTGAGGAGTTAAGGAGATCTTGTATAAGAACCTTGTAGCAAATTTTGCACACCTAATGTTTGATAAAATGCTCAAATGAGCTGAAACCATTAATATCTTCCGAATTTGTGTTCACTTTTGTTATGTCTCAAAATAGATTGGGATTGCTTGAATTTCCGGGACATTGTAGTAATTTAAGGAAATCTCAAAGTGAGGTATGTTGGTTAAACTTTCTCTCTTAGAATCGAATTCCATAATGTTCCCGTAAGTTTCAATGTATGGGTTGCGTATTAAAATGTTATGGCTTTGAGTCGTGTATCAAATGAAAGCTAGTATGCCAAATTGTGTGAGAAAAACTCGATATGTTTAAGACCCTTAATTGCTCATATGTATACCTAAAGTCTTGATTGGAAATGCCTTGTTGTTGATAATGTATGAAGATGCTCAAAAATGAAAGAAGTGAGTTGGTGATATAAATTGTGGCCACAGTGCCAAGAATGAAAGTTATACTTGTGGCCAATGGTGCTAGTGAAATAAAATGATGTGAGAAAGGTTATGAAATGAGCTTTGATTTAACTATTCCGAATTGACTTCGAAAATAGATTTGCCTAAAAGCTTATGTACTCAAGTCATGCCCAAATGTGGCTATTTTATCTAATGTTATGCTTTGTAAGTATTTCCAATGTGTTTGGAACTCTTATATATTTAGGAGTTGAAATGGCGTATTGCCCTTTTTGGGAAAAAGTATTTCAAGAATAAATGATGCGGGGAAATGGTGGAATCTTTCACAAAAGAACCTTGAAACCTTAATGCACACCTAGTGTTTAATAATATGCTCAAATGAGCTAGAATTATGATCATCTTAGAGTTTGAGAAGCTCAATTGAGCTACGTTGGCTAAATCCCCTTCTTCTTAGAATCAAATCCAACGGTGTTCATGTAATTGGTGTAAGTCCTTGACCATTATAGAATTGGCTATTCCTAAAGTGTTGGTATTGAAGGCTGTATGTTCAATATTTATTCTAAATGCTTCATCATGTCATCTTTCCATTTGAGGATGTGTTGAAAATGTATAATATATGTTAGAAATGTTAAGACTTCATGTCAAGATCGATAAAGGTTGTTATGCCAATTTGTATGAAAATCCTCTATGTGTCTAAGATTCCAAAGTTGTTCATATGAATTTAATGTCTTGAATGGGAAACCTTATTGTTGTTGATAATGATAATAATGTTTGAATGTGGAAAAGGCAACTAGAATTATGAAATACGGCCAAGAGCCATGAATGACTTCAA
>AWOL01S0017163.1:0-21149 GCA_000715115.1 Nicotiana otophora
GCTATTGTTGTAGATCGTGTTTATAGTTCGTGTGTGGTCACCATTGGGAGTCTTGAGACTCGTTTAGATCTCCTACTTCTCGACATGGTTGATTTTGATGTCATACTGGGTATGGATTTACTGTCACTTTATCATGCTATATTAGATTGTCACACCAAGACAGTGACCTTAGCCTTGCAGGGGTTGCCTCGATTAGAGTGGAGAGGAAATTTTGGCCATTCTGCCAGCAGGGTTATCTCTTATGTGAAGGCTAGGCATATGGTTGAGAAAGGGTATCTAGCTTATTTGGCTTATGTTCGCGATTCTAGTGCGGAGATTCCTTCCATAGATTCGGTGCCGGTTGTTCGTTAGTTTCCAGAGGTGTTTCCTGCAGACCTACCGGGGATGCCACCCGATAGAGATATTTATTTCTGCATTGATTTGGCTCTAGGCACTCAGCCTATTTCCATTCTGCCATATCGCATGGCCCCACCAGAGTTGAAAGAATTGAAGGAGCAGTTGCAAGATTTACTTGATAAGGGCTTCATTAGAGCTAGTGTCTCGTCCTGGGGTGCACCTGTGTTGTTTGCGAAGAAGAAAGATGGATCAATGAGGATGTGTATAGATTATCGGCAGTTGAACAAAGCCACCATCAAGAACAAATATCCATTACCGAGGATTGATGATTTATTTGATCAGCTTCAGGGTGCCAAGGTGTTTTCAAAGATTGATTTGAGATCTGGCTACCATCAGTTGAGGATTAGGGCATTCGATGTTCCTAAGATAGTTTTTCGGACTCGGTATGGGCATTATGAGTTTTTAGTGATGTCATTTGGGATGATAAATGCCCCAGCAGCATTCATGGATTTGATGAACCGGGTGTTCAAATCCTACTTGGATTCTTTTGCGGTTGTGTTTATTGATAATATCTTGATCTACTCCCACAGTCAAGAGGAGCATGAGCAGCACCTTCAGATCGTTCTTCAAACTCTGAAAGACAACCAGTTATATGCTAAGTTCTCAAAATGCGAGTTTTGGTTGAGTTCAGTTGCTTTCTTGGGTCACATTGTATCAACAGAGGGTATTCAGGTGGATCATAAGAAGATTGAGGCAGTTCAGGACTGGCCTAGACCTACATCAACTACAGAGATCCATAGTTTTCTGGGTTTGGCGGGCTATTACCGTCGATTTGTGGAGGGGTTTTCATCCATAGCAGCCACGTTGACCAGATTGACCCAGAAGGGCGCCCCGTTCAGGTGGTCAGACGAGTGTGAAGCGAGCTTTCAGAAGCTCAAGACAGCTTGGACTACGGCACCGGTATTGGTGTTACCCATAGGTTCAGGATCTTATACAGTATATTGTGACGCATCTCGTATTGGTCTAGGTGCGGTATTGATGTAGGGTGGCAAGATTATTGCATATGCTTCGCGGCAGCTGAAGGTTCACGAGAAGAATTACCCTGTTCATGATCTAGAGCTAGCAGCTACTGTTCACGCGCTGAAGATTTGGAGGCACTATCTTTACGACGTGCCATGTGAGGTATTCACCAATCATTGGAGCTTGCAGTATTTGTTCAAGCAGAAAGAACTCAATTTGAGGCAGAGGAGGTGGCTGGAGCTATTGAAAGACTATGATATCACCATATTGTATCATCCCGGGAAGGCCAACATGGTGGCCGACGCTTTGAGTAGGAAGTCAGTCAGTATGGGTAGCCTTGCATATATTCTAGTTGGGGAGAGACCGCTTGCATTGGATGTTCAGGCCTTGGCCAACCAGTACGTGAGGTTAGATGTTTCTAAGCCCAGCCGTGTTCTAGCTTGTACAGTTGCTCGGTCTTCTTTATTTGAGCGCATCATAGATCGGCAGGATGACGATCCTCATTTACTTGTCCTTAGAGACACAGTGTGGCACGAGGGTGCCAAGCAGGTTACTGTTGGAGATGACGGAGTTTTGAGGATGCAGGGTCGTATTTGTGTGCCTAATGTGGATGAACTTCATGAGTTGATCCTTGAGGAGTCCCACATTTCCCGGTATTCTATTCATCCGAGCACCGCCAAGATGTATCAGAACTTGAGGTAGCATTATTAGTGGAAGCGAATGAAGAAGGACATAGCTGCCTATGTAGCTCGGTGCCTAAATTGCCAGCAGGTAAAGTGTGAGCATCAAAGACCTGGTGGTTTACTTCAGAGGTTAGATATTCCTGAGAGAAAGTGGGAGCGTATCACTATGGATTTTGTTGTTGGGCTCCCATAGACTCAGAGGAAGTTCGATGCAGTTTGGGTTATTGTGGACAGGCTGACTAAGTCAGCATATTTCATTTCTGTGGTAGTTACCTATTCCTCGGAGCGGTTGGCAGATATTTACATTCATGAGATCATCCGTCTTCACGGTGTGCCCGTGTCTATCATTTCTGATCGAGGTACGCAGTTTACCTCGCACTTTTGGAGGGCAGTACAGCGTGAGTTAGGTACGCGGGTTGAGTTGAGCACATCATTCCATCCTCAGACGGACGGACAGTCCGAGTGTACTTTTCAGATCTTGGAGGATATGCTCTGCGCCTGTGTTATTGACTTTGGAGGTTCTTGGGATCCGTTTTTGTCGTTAGCAGAGTTTTCCTACAATAAGAACTACCAGTCGAGCTTTTAGATGGCTCCCTATGAGGCATTATATGGTAGACGGTGTAGGTCACCAGTTGGGTCGTTTGAGTCGGGGGAGGCTCGGTTATTGGGTACAGATTTAGTTCAGGAGGCCTTGGACAAGGTCAAGATTATACAGGATCGACTTCGCACAGCTTAATCCAGGCAAAAGAGTTATGCAGACCGTAGAGTTCGTGATGTTGCATTCATGGTCGGAGAGAGAATATTGCTTCGGGTATCGCCTATGAAGGGTGTTATGAGATTTGGGAAGAAGGGCAAGTTGAGCCCTAGGTATATCGGGCCATTTGAGATCCTCGAGAGAGTGGGGGTAGCTTATAGACTTGCGTTGCCTCCAGGGTCATCCTCAGTTCATCTAGTATTCCATGTGTCTATGCTTTGAAAGTATCACGATGATCCGTCCCATGTATTAGATTTCAACTCTGTCCAATTGGACAAGGATTTGACTTACGAGGAGGAGCCGGTGCCAATTCTAGCCCGAAACGTTCGCTAGTTGAGATCAAAGAGTTACCCTTCAGTTCGAGTGCAGTGGAGCGGTCAGCCTATTGAGGCAACTACTTAGGAGTCCGAGTCCGATATGCGGAGTAGATATCCCCACCTTTTCACCAGCCCAGGTATGTTTCTATGTCTGTTCGAGAACGAACGATTGTTTTAGAGGTGACGAATGTGATGACTCAAAAGGTCATCTTATGTCTTAGAACTCGAATCTGCACTCTTAAGCCTTAAAAATCTCATTGTTACCCTCCTTGATTTGTGTGCGCAGTCCGGACAGGTTTTCTGAAAACTTTTATGTTGGAAACTAATGAAAATAAGAATTTTTGCCTAAAAAGTTAATTTTAGTTGACTTCGGTCAACATTTTTGGTAACCAGGGCCAGATTCGTGCTTTGACAACCCCGGTAGGTCCATATCGAATTATGGGACCTGGACGTATGCCCGGAATCGCATTTGGTGGTCACTAGCTTGAGTTATGAATTATTTATGAAAATTAAAAGTTTGAAAATTATTAATTTTTAAAAACTGATTGATATTTGGAATTGTTAGTACCGGGTCCGTATTTTAGTTCCGGAGCCCGGTACAGGTTTATTATGATATTTAAGACATGTCTGTAAACTTTGGTGCGAAACGGAGTTGATTTGACGTGATTTGGACGTCCAGTTGAGAAAATAGAAATTTTAAAGTGTTCTTAAGAATTTCATTTGATTTGGTGCTAAATTTAGAGTTCTAGGTGTTATTTTGGCGATTTGATCACGCGAGCAGGTCCGTATGATATTTTTAGACTTGTGTGTATGTTTGGTTTGGAGCCCCGAGTGCTCGGGTGAGTTTCGGATAGGCCACGGGATGTTTTGGACTTAGAAAATCTGAGATTTTAGCTGCAGCAGCTGTTCTGGTGTGCCCTTCTTCGCGTTCGCGTAGGTAATGTCGCGAACTCTAAAGGTAAAATGGGGGCAGGGGAATTTTCTTCTTCGTGAACGCGATGTACTGGTTGCAAACGCGAAGCGTTGGGGGTGGTACCCTTCGCGAACGCGATAGTCTAAGGGACCTGGTGGAGGGGAGTCATGTTCTTCTACGCGAACGCGTCCACTGGGTCGTGAACGCGAAGGCTTGGGGGGAGTTGTCTTACGCGAACGCGTAGATAGACTCGCGAAAACGAAGGACTTAGGCCGTTGTGCATCGCGATCGCAACAGGCCTCTCGCGAACACGATGAAGGCCTGTCCAGTGACTTAAAACAAACTCCAAACACGGTTTTAAGCCATTTCTTCAACAATTTTCAAGAACCAAACGGGTATAGGTGATTTGCAAGAGCCATTGCTTTCCCAAAGTATTGGTAAGTGATTCTAAACTATTTTCTTTCAATTACCCATTATAATTTATGAATTATCAACCTAAAATCTAGAGTTTTCATGGTAGAATTAGGTGTTAGGGTAGAAACTAGGAATTTCGAAAATTTGAGGATTTAGACCCCAATTTGAGGTCGGATTCCAAAATTAATTACATATTCGGGCTCAGGGGTGAATGGTAAAAGAACTTTGGTCCGAACCTCAGGTTTTGACCAAGCGGGCCCGGGGTCGATTTTTTGACTTTTTGGAGTAAAATTTGGGAAATTTAATTTATGAAATATAATTGATTCCTTTATTAATATTTGATATTATTGAGTCATTGTTGAATAGATACGAGTGGTTTGCAGGTGAATTCCAAAGGAAAAGCTGTGATTGAGAATTAAGTGGCCTTCGGAGCGAGGTAAGTGTCGTGTCTAACTTTGGCATGAGGGAATAGGTATTATGTGCTCATTTGCTACGTGATTGGTTATTAAATGCGATGTATATGTGAGGTGACGAGAATCTATGCGTCGTTGTCGAGTCATAGCATGCGAGTAAAATTCTATTCTTGTCTATTTTGTAGCCTTAAATTCTACTATCCATGCTTAGCGGGTTATTTGAAATGTTGGGTGACTCATATTTGGTTTCACTGAGATTTGGTAACTTTCGAATATTGGTTCGAGATTGAGATTACATTGTGCTATTGATTATGAAAAAACAATATACTGGTTTCTTTGTGATACTCTTATCTATCCGCTGTTATTGATTCTGTGATTTGTGAGGAGGAGTGTAAAGCACGAAGGATGATGTCGTGCATGCATTATTTATATTGTGAGGAAGAGTGTAAAGAACGAAGGGTGATGTCATGCCGTTTTATTTATTTATTTGGGTGAGTTTGAGAGTAAAAGCATGAAGGGTGATGCCGTGTCGTTCTATTTATTTATTTGTTGAGATTGAGAGTAAAAGCACGAAGGGTGATGCCGTGCAGGTTTCCTTTGTTGTTTGCTCAATTCGTTTACGGATGTTCTGTTTAATTCTGTCTTTTTATTATTCTCATTCTTTATGTTGTATTCCCCCGCTGTATGTTCCATTCCCATTATTTCTGCGTTATTGCTTTACTTACTGTTGTTGCCACTAGCAATGATTATATTGTTCAGGTTATATGTGGGAGTCTTGTCCTAACCTCGTCACTACTTCGCCGAGGTTAGGCTCCACACTTACCAGTACATGGGGTCGGTTGTACTGATATTGCACTCTGTACCTTTTGTGCAGATTTTGATACCGGCTCAGGTTAATCGAGATTTGCTACCGGTCCGTTGTCCGGAGACTCAAGGTAGATCTGTCGGCGTTCACAAACCTTGAAGTCCTCGTCTATCTTTTATATTCTACTGTTTCTTTAATTCAGACAGTTGTATTTCTTTGAGACTATTACTTATAGTAAATTCTAGAATGCTCGTGAATTGTGACTTCAGATCCGGGTGGTAGTAATTAATACAATTTTATGGTATTCCGCACTTATTATATTTCTTCTTAGTTAATTATTGTTATTTACTGAATGGAAATAAGGAATTGGTTTAACGATTTTCTAACATTGGCTTGCCTAGCAAGTGAAATGTTAGGCGTCATCACGGTCCCGTCGGAGGGAAATTTCGGATTGTGAAAATATATATATATGAGCTCAAAAATGACTGCCACTCTAGCATGTAATGTAGTTTTTATTTATTTATTTATTATTTTCTCAACTTGCTTTTATGTTCAAGTGAATCTCATCTACTCACACATATCCCAAGAAGATGTGAGTCAAACATTTTGTCTAAGTGGGCGTTTGGACATAAGAATCGTAAAATTTCAAAACAAAAAAAGTGAAAAAAAGTTTCAAGTGAAAATGTCATTTGAAAATTAGAGTTATGTTTGGACATGAATATAATTTTAGATTGTTTTAGAAGTTTTGTGAGTAATCTGAGTGAAAATTTTGAAAAACAGCTTTTTCGAGTTTTTCAAAATTTCGAAAAATTTCAAAATGCATCTTCAAGTGAAAATTGAAAATATTATGAACAAAAGCTGATTTCGAGCGAAACGTTTTTGAAAAAAAAGGAAAAAGTTTCTTATGTCCAAACGGGCTCTAAGTTGTTTTTTATGTGACCTATAGGTCACAAGTTCGAGTCGTTAAAGCAGTCACTAATACTTGTATTATGATAGACTGTCTACATCACACTCTTTAGGATATAACCTTTCTCTGGACCCTGCATTAACATGAGATACTTTATGCATCGGACTGCCCTATATATATTTTAATACTGTTGTGAAATGTGCTTCCTAATTTGACCGATTAAAGGTAATTGGTTGACTTGATTTATGAACCACTTTATTCGTGAGATGCATGTTAATAAAATAAATAGAAACCCAACCCAAAGTATTTATAATATGCTTGTAGCCAAAAGGTGCTTAGAAGTCAGTTTGACTAACTTATAATCTTTACCAAACACCCTCTTATTCAATTTTGATAATAATTTATCAGTTTTACTCATAAATCTTATTCCATTATATTTCAATTGGTCAATCTAGCAACTACTGCTACCAGTGTTTTAAAAGGCATTTCTGGGACTCGCCCGGAGCTCGCCCCTGGGCGAGGCACTTGCAAAACGCCTTGGGGCTCATGTATGGGGCTTAGTTCTGTAAGGCTTATGCCCCAAGCGCCTGACCGTGCGCCCTAAACACGCCTAACGCCCAACGCTCGGGGCTCGCCTGACAGTTCTAACGCAAATCACGTGTTGAATTTCCTAATAAATAGCGTTGACCTTCAAAATTCTTTAACAAATTAATGATAAAAGTTCTATTCATCGATAGAAATATGAAGATTGAGCATAACTCTAATAATAAGACATGATATTGCGAATTTATATCTTAACTTGTTGTTGGTCGTGTCTTAGTTCATTTGTCCATCCTTGTTATACACTTTTATTAATTTGATATATTAAACTTATTTGTATTTATTCATGAAGGAGTAATATTTTAATTAACGTACTAATAAGATTTTATTAATTATTTACTTTTAGGAAGGTAAAATATGGAGTTTGATCATTTTTTTAAAAGAAATTATAAGTTTTTAATTATTTGAAAGTTAAAGACGTTATACGTGATTTGTATGCATTAGTTATACTTAAAAATCATGCTGGATATTATTCTTCTATGAGTTCCTTTAATTGTTTTTAAATTTGTAACTTTTAATTTATATTTTTTTGTGTTATTATGTTATTTTATTAATTTATAAATTAAAATTTTTAAAGATCCATGGGGCTTACGCTCCCCCCCCCCCCCCCGCCTCCAGGCTTACGCATCACTCCATATCAAGTAAAACGCCCCGCCTCACGCCCTCGCCTTTTAAAACATTGCTTGTAAGTAGCGTATAATAGATTGTTTGACTAGTTTTGTGTGGGGATTGAGCATATATATTTCACATATTTATAATTTTCTTCAATATTTATGTAATTTAACCTGTTTATAAATATTTACTGTCATTATATTATTTTATAAAATATTACGCCCCGTGCCTCGGGGCTTACGCCTCGCTTTACGCCCACGCCTTTTAAAACACTAACTGCTACTACTACACATCAATATTCTTTAGCAAATCGGGCTAGCTATATGAATCCTCGCTGATAATATCGCTCCATTTAAGCTCATAATATTTTGTATAGCGAGGATTCTTCATTTTTTACACTGATTGCCAGACTATCGCATTCCTCTTCTTGTATCTTGGCTTGGGTTCGACGATGTGAGCAAACTCACACGGATAAAGTTATTTGTGATTCTAGCTATGTTCTGAAAAATACATGCTTTTAAGATGTGAATGGAGTATTAATTCGGTGTCAACATCTCCCACAAATTAATGTTGCTCTGGTGAGGCCAATGATATTTCTTTCGTTGTTCCTAAATTAAATAATAATTTTATAATTTTAATAGACAATGATTAACTTAATAGATACTCAACTAGATAGGTTGAGAAGTTAGCAATTTATGTGGTTTTATTTTAAAAGCCACACGTGGGTACTTAAATTTTTCTTCTTGTACATGGATGTATATTCAATTTACTTTTGGAGAGATTTCTCAAGAGTTCCTGCCATAGACAATTGAAAATTAAATACTATTGGTCTCGAGCCCTGAGTATGGACTATAGAGTCACCTTTGTTAGATAGCATTTTATTCCTAATAAGCAGTGGCGTAGTGTCACGTTCCAATTTCACTTATAGGACGTGATAGTGCCCAACACTACAGTTAGGCAAGCCAACCAGTAATTTAAACTCATATTCTATTTTTTAAAATTAACCGACTAATTAAACTCTTCTTACTTGCAAGAATTAAAACAATATAAAAAGATCTAATAAATTAAAATGACCAAGAAAATAATTAAATCAAATCATTCTACTAGTGTGTGTGCCAAGACCTGGTATCACAAGTGTTTGAGCATCTAGTAGATTATACAAAAATTATAAATACTGTCTGAAATAAAGTAGATAGAATAAAATTTTCAGGAAAAGGCACTGGTTGCTACAGAACGGCTCAGAAAGCAGCTCACCACTAAGCCTCGGGATAACGTTGGTGCGCGCCGATAGGTCCAACTATAGCACCTGTATTAGGTCTTGCACAAAAAGTGTAGCAAGCATAGCATGAGTACGTAAACAACGTGTACCTAGTAAGTATCAAGCCTAATCTCGAAGAGGTAGAGACGAGAGGTCGACTTTGACACTCACTAAGGGTCAATAATAATAATTGAAATAAAATATAGAATTATTTAAATCAACATGATTCATAGAGCTAACAATAATCTTATTTAACCAACTGAAATAATTAAATTCCTTCAAATGCAATAATTTTCAATCTATTAATTAAATTCACAAGCTGCAATTAAAATATCAAGATATCGTGTAATTATTATTATTACTAGGCACGATTCTTCCGAGGTCGTACGACCCAATTCAAAGTGTTGTGTACACTGCCGAGGGACGTGCGGCGCGATCCATAGATGCATCTATATTACCGAGACGTTCGGCCTGCTCCACAAGAAAGGAGGATATTCTCTTATGTACCTCCGGAATGAGAGTATATTTATTATAAGATTAATTCGAGAGAATGAACAATTTCTTTTAACAATTAATTAATTTAAACAGAAAATTAAGTATATATGAGATTTCCATCTTTTACTAACTTTCCCTAAAATTTCACAATATAGTTCAAATAATTTAATTAAATAAAGGATACAATTTACGCACATAATTCATGCTTTGAGTCCTAAACTACCCGAACTTTAGCATAGATAGTAGCTACATATGGACTCGCGTCACCTCGTGCGTATGTAGCCCCCACAATTAGCAACAATTATTAATTCAATCACCTATGGGGTAATTTCTCCCTCACGAGATTAGACAAGAGACTTACCTCAACTTGCTCCAATTTAATCCACTAGTAGGACTTTTCCTCGATTATCCAACTCTGTATGGCTCGAATCTAGCCAAAATAATTCGATACAATCACTAAAAATTATAGGAATCAATTTCATAAGAAAATACTATATTTTTCAATAAAAATCCGAAATTAACTCAAAAATCGTCCGTGGGGTCCACGTCTCGGAATCCGGCGAAAGTTACGAAATATGAACGCCCACACAACCACGAGTCTACCCATACCAAACTTTTCTAACTTAATTCACAAATTAAATGATAAAAATAATGATATATTCGGGTAATTTGACCAATATTTGAGTTAAGAACACTTACCCCGTTGTTTTCTCTGCAAATCTCTCAAAAATCACCTCAATCCTAGCTCCAAATCGGTAAAAATATAATTTTCAAAACTTAAACTCTCTGCCTAGTGATTTCTTCTACGCGATCACGAACTTCTCCACGTGATCGCGTAGCACAAATTTTTACTGCCCAAAATTAACTCTACGCGATCGCATAGAGCAAACGCATGGTACAACTTCCTCTCAAGTTTCCCCTACGCGATCGCAAATAATGCCACGCGATCGCTATGCACAGACTGGCTCAACCTACGCGATCGCGGTTGACCTCACGCCATCGCGAAGAACAAAATCAACTTTGCCCAAATTACACTACGCGATCGCAGATGAACTTACACATCGCGTATAAGGAAATCAGAAGAAAAATATTAGCAGCTATCAGCAATCTCCCAAAGGCCAAAAATGATCTGTTAGCCGTCCGAAACTCACTCGATCCCCTCGGGACCTCAACCAAATATACCAACAAGTCCTAAAATATCATACGAACTTATTCGAAATCTCAAATCACATCAAATGACGCTAAAACCACGAATCATACTCTAATTCAAACTTAATGAAACTTAAAATTTCCAACTTCTACATTCGATATCGAAACCTATCAAATCAAGTTCGATTGACCTCAAATTTTGCACACAAGTCATAAATGACAAACGGAGCTATAAAAATTTTTAAAACTGGATTCTGACCCCGATATCAAAAAGTCAACTCCCCGGTCAAACTTCCAAACTTAAATTCTTGTTTTAGCTATTTCAAGCCTAATTTAACTACGGACTTCCAAATAAAATTTTGAACACGCTCCTATGTACAAAATCATCATACGGAGC
This sequence comes from Nicotiana otophora, assembly GCA_000715115.1. Taxonomy (NCBI): domain Eukaryota; kingdom Viridiplantae; phylum Streptophyta; class Magnoliopsida; order Solanales; family Solanaceae; genus Nicotiana; species Nicotiana otophora. Next base: position 11,074 of record AWOL01S0017163.1, read on the forward strand.
TATTGGAACCGTCATTTTCTCAAAATGTTGACCGAAGCCAAACTTAGCATTTTAAGGCCAACTTAAGGAACCAGGTGTTCCGATTTCAACCCGAACACTTTCAAATCCCGAACCAACTATCTCTGCAAGTCATAAATTAATAAAAGCATATACAGAAAGTTTTATTTAGGAAAACATGGTTCTAAAAGTCAAAATGACCGGTTGGGTCATTATACGTAGCCACCCTATGCCAAGAGTGGTCAAGGGCATACCCTTCGCCGAAATCTTGTATTGCGTATATAAGTAAAATACTACTTTATATGGTTATTTATTATATTTTGAACACCCTTAACACTGTTGAGTGAGGTAGTCTAGCAGTTCAGGGAATTCAAAGTGTTGTTCCGGTTCAAAGTTCTACCCATTTTATTTGTTAAAACTAAACGGAGATCACCATGTATGATCTATTTTATTTTATTTTGGTAACTAAAGATTTTATTAATTACCAGAATATTTACAATAAGGAACCATAGCTAGACTACATCACAGTCTGCTATCTAGTCTAAGAACACAAAGAACTACTTAACTACTAGAGCTAAACTAAATACTAAGCTACTGAACCAGTTTTTAATTCTAGTAGATGTCCGGATATTACAAACATATGCAATCTCCCTCACTAATTGACTATGACTCTTTGCTATTCTTTCAAATCTTCTCTGATTTCTCTCCATCCACATTGTATCTAGTCTAAGAACACAAAGAACTACTTAACTACTAGAGCTAAACTAAATACTAAGCCGCTAAACCAGTTTTTCAATTCTAATAGATGCCCGGATATTACAAACATATGCAATCTCCCTCACCAATTGACTATGACTCTTTGCTATTCTTTCAAATCTTCTCTGAATTCTCTCCATCCACATTGTATGCACCCATTAAGTATAAGCCAACTTAAAGATTTGAGCTCTTTGTGTAATGACCCAACCGGTCATTTTAACTTTTAGAAATCCGTTCTCTAAAATAAAACTTCCGGAACATGCTTTTATTTATTTATGACTCGCGGGGATGGTTGGTTCAGGATTTAGAAGTGTGTGGGTTGAAATCGGAACACTTGGTTCCTTAAGTCAGTTTTAAATGGACAAGTTTGACTTCGGTCAATATTTTGAGAAAACGACTCCGGAATAGGGATTTGACGGTTCCAATAGGTTCGTATGATGATTTTGGACTTGGGCGTATGTCCGAATCGAGTTTTGGATAACCCAGGAGCGTTTTGACGCTTAATAGTAAAACTCAACTATTTAAAGGTTTAAAATTCTTTAAATTTGGTTTGGGGTAGGTTTTTGCGTAATTCAAGTTTGTTTGGAATTTTGAGTTTGGGAATAGTTCCGTATAGTGATTTAAGACTTGCACGCAAAATTTCGTGTCATTCCGAGTAGTCTAAGTATATTTCGGCGCATTGGAAGTAAATTGAAGAACTTGAAATTCTTAAGTTTGAATCAATTTCGTTTAGGGTATGATTCTTACATTTGATGTTGTTTTATGCATTCCGAGAGTTCGAGCGAGTCCGTTTTATGATTTCAAACCTGTTGGTATGTTCGGGCGGGGCCCGGGGGCCCCGAGTGTTAACCGGACGAGACTCAGATCAATTTTGGAATTTTGAAGAAGAGCTGAAGCCTTCTGCTTCTGGTACGTTCGCACCTACGCTTGGACAGCCGCAGGTGCAACTCTCGCAGATGCGAGGTTTATGCACAGAAGCGAAAAAGGGAAGGGGAGGTTTGCCATCACAGGTGCGGAATCTCGGGCACACCTGCGAACGTGCAGGTGCGAGCATTTTTTCGTAGATGCGAGGCTTGGCAGGCGAGGGAAAACTCGCACCTGCGAGGCTTTTCCGCAGGTGCGGAAGCCGCCTTCCGCAGGTGCGAAAATCACTGATGGGCAGAATTGTTAAAAGTCGGGGCTCAGACATTTTGAGCCCATTTTTTCTCCATTTCCGGGCGATTTCAAAGCTTTTGAGAAGGGAGTTTCAACTAGCAATTGAAAGGTAAGTTAATTCCATACCCCTTGAGCCAAATACATAGATTATAGGTAGATTATAATTAGTAAATCTTAGAAATCAAAGATTTAGATGAAAAACCTAGATTTTAATAACAGTAAAATTTTAACCACGAAAATAGTTATGGAATTGGGTAGAAATTATATATTTAAGTTCTTGAGATTATGGGTAACGTTTTCATCCAAATATTTCCAGAATCCGAGCACGTGGGCCCGGGGTAAATTTTATAAATTTTACCATTTTGGATAAGGTAATTTATTTAATAGATAAATTTTGAATCATGTAGCATATATTAATTATTTTGTATAATATTTGGATAGTTTTGGATTTTCGGCGTCGAATTGAGAATTCAACGCGACGTGGTAATCGAAAAGTGGACTTTGAGATGAGGTAAGTGTCCTGTCTAATCTTGATAATTGAATAATTATTGCTAATTGCAGGGCTACGTACGCACGAGGTGACGAGAGTCCGTGCGTAGCTACTATTAATGCTAAAGTCCGAGTAGTTTAGGACTCAAAGCATGAATTACTTGTGTAAATTGTATTCTTTGTTTAATTAATATTAATTGATATATATGAATATATTGTGAATTGTTAGATAAAGATATTAAGGAATAAAAATCTCATATGCTTGATTTTCTGTTTAAATTAATTAATTGTTAAAAGAAATTGGTCTTCCTCCCGAATTTATCTTATAATAAATATACTCTCCTGCCGGAGGTACATAAGAAAATGTCCTCCTTTCTTGTGGAGCGGGCCGAACGCCTCGGCATGATAGGTGCATCTATAAATCGTTCCGCACGTCCCTCGGCAGTGTACACGACACTCTGGATCTGATCGTACATCCTCGGCAGAAATCGTGCTTAATAATAATAATTACACGATACTTTAATAGTTATTTCAGCTTGCGAAACTAATTGATAAATTGGAGAATACTTGAAATTTAATGAATTATTATTCCTGCTTGTTAAGGAATTAATTGTTATTCCTGTAAATGAGATTAATTGATAAATTGGAAATTATTTGAATTGAAGGAATTTAATTAATATATTGTGAATTGTTGCATTTGAAGGAATTTGGTTATTTCCGCTGGTTAAATAAATTATTGTAAATTCTGTGACTCATGCTGATTTAGATATTCTAGTTGTATTTCAGTTATTATTATTGACCCATAGTGAGTGTCAAAGTCGGCCATCTCGTCTCTACCACTTCGAGATTAGGCTTGATACTTACTGGGTACACGTTGTTTACGTACTCATACTACATTTGCTGCACTTTTTTTTGTGCAGGACCTGAGGCAAGTACTAGTGGGGGACCTATCGTTTTACACCCATGTTATCCAGGGGCATAGTGGTGAGCTGCCTTTCTGAGCTGTTCTACAGCTACTAGTGTCTCTCCTTGTATTTTTCATTCTGTCTATTTTTATTTCAGATAGTATTTGAGGTTTTGTATAATCTACTAGATGCTCATACACTTGTGACACCAGGTCTTGGCACACACATTGGTAGAATTTGGTATTTTATTATTTTTCTTGATTTTAAATTTTGTCAATATATGCTTAATTTATTAAGTTGGATTATCTAGCTGTAGGGTTGGGCGCCATCACGACTTATAGGTGAAATTGGGTCATGACACTTTGTGATTTACCCTTTGATGTTTTAATGATCCATTAGTTCCCATTGTGATGTTCTGAAGAGAGGAACCTGCATCCATTTCAACACTCCTTCCCAGACTTTGTTAGAGAAATGACACTCCATGAATACATGATTTATTGTTTCGTTGTGACTGTTACATAGATTGCATATAGGATCAACATTTATCCCCATGAGGCAAGTCTATCAACAGTCATTAGTTTCACATGCATCTGCAACCACACTGTTAATTGAGCTTTTGGTCTAGCATCATTTCCAAATCTCAATGTCTTCCAAGTTATTCTCTCATTATCACCAATAAGCTTAAGGTAAATCTGCTTGATTAAGCTACTTGTTTTGATATCTTGAATCAGTGCCATTGTGTCTCTTGCTTCAAATATTTTCATCACCATCCATCCTGCCTGTTGAGGGATATGCATTTGACTAAATTGATGGTTCTTTATGTAGTAGGCATGTAACCACCTAACCCACAATCTATCTGTCTTATGCTCAATATCCCAACTTGTCATAGCTACTGCAGCTTTATTCCATAGTCTTATATTTAGCAAGCCTAGGCCACCCATTGACTTTGGAGTGCAAACCTTATCCCAGGCAATTGGAGCTTTCCTTGTGATTGTGTTTGTGCCAGACTATAAGTAGCTTCAACAATAGGCCTCAATTGTACTTAGTACTTTTGAAGAAATAACAAACAGTTGAGACCAATAAGCTTGAATACCAAAGAGGACTGTTTGAATTAACTGAGATCTCCCTGCATATGAGAGTTTCTTTGCAGTCCAAGATGAGATTCTGTCTATTACTTTGTTGATCAATGGTTGCCACTGAAGTAAAGATATCTTTTTAGTGGACAGGGGGATTCTCAAATATTTGAAGGGGAGCTCTCCTTTTGGGAATCCTAATAGTTGTAGGATTTGATCTTGAATGATCTGAGCGACTCCTTCAAAATAAATGGAGCTCTTTTCTTTGTTAGCTTGAAGTTCTGAAGCAGAAGTGAAGCCCAAAAAACACCTATTCAGTAGGGAAACAGACTCAACATCTCCTCTAAAGAATAGCTCTATTCATCTTGCCACTCTCAAAGAATCTTCTTACTGCCCTTGTAATCTCTAACCTCACTATACTCCATGCCTTTTTAAAGAAGTAGGAATTATACCCATCTACCCCTGAAGATTTATCATTTCCAATTGAACTCAGTCCATCAGCTATTTCTTGGTCAGTAACTGAAGCACACAAGAGGATTTACTATTCATGACTTAGCTTGGGTCCCTTGATCATTGTAACTTTGTTGACTGCCTTTAGTGAGGGACTAGAGATCCCCATTAACCCTTTGTAGAATGATACAATTTCATCTCTGAGCTTCTTAGGATCGGTCAGCAACTTAGCACCTGACCTAGAATTGAGTTCTATGATTTGCTTCCTTTGGCTTCTTTCCTTCATGACTGCAGCAAAATACTTAGAATTTGAATCCCCTAACTATATCCATTACTCTCTAGACTTTTGCCTTAGAATACTTTCCTCAAGCAGGTTCCATTTTTCAAGATTCATCAAAACTTCCTTCTCTTTAATCACAAGACTGTCATCATATCTGGCTACTATTGCAGCTTGAATATATTATAGTTCTTCTCTTGCCTTCTAAATCTTCACTGACATTTCTTTAAACTCTTTTTGATTTAGCTGTCTGAAGACTGGCCTCAGTGCCTTTAGTTTGTTCCATACATTCTACCTAGGATCTCTATCAAGCGACTTCTTCCAGTGGACATCAATTAGCTCCAAGAATTGTGCATGCTCACTCCATATGTTGAAGAAACTGAATGGAGCTTTGATGTGATGGTTCACACTCTGTGATGTCAATAGCATTGGGGCATGGTCTGAAATGTTAGGAGGGTCATATTCTAAGACAATATGGCCCCACAACATCGTCCAGTCATAGTTACCAAATGCTCTATCAATTTTGCTACTAACTCTCTCTGATCCTTGTTGCTTATTTGACCATGTGAAATATTCACCTTTCCATTGTAATTCATTTAGTAGAGTGGCATTGATACAGTATGAAAAATCCTTCACTTCACTGAAATTCACAAGATGACAGCTCTTTCTATTAGTAGTCGACAATATTGTATTAAAGTCCCCACACACTAGCCATGGGCAGTTAGTATTACACGAGATGTTTTGAAGAGTGTTCCATAGAGATCTCCTTTCCTCCACAGTATTGAATCCATAGACAATAGTCAGAACACATTGAAAGTTAGAAGAGAAATCTCTAACTTCACAATGTACTAATTGATCTTCCACTTTCAATATAGTTATATTGTAATCTCCTTGATCCCACATCATACATATTCTTCCATTGATAGCAGAGGAGTAGTTATTAATAATACCCCAATTGGGAGCAATAGTCATAGCTATTTTTGGACATCTATGTTGCTTAACTCTGGTTTCTAGCATCCCCAGTATTTTGATATTTCTTGACCTTATATATTTCTTTAACTCTCTCTGTTTATACACTTTATTTACACCTCTAATATTCCATATAAGCCAAGTCATTGAGAAGTTGTATTATCTCCCAAATAAGGAGGTTTTTCTTGTTTAGTTCTCTGGTCTTCTCTTTGCAAAGGCAATACTTTCCCAGTCTTAGATTTGCTAGCCATAGCAGCACTCAACTGTGGAAAGTTGATCAAGTTTAATTCCGGGCTTGGCACTTGCTCCTTTACTTTAGAGGCATTCCTTATTGTTCCATCTGGAGTTGCTACTTGATTTTGTGAGACAGCTTCTTGTTGTTGATGTTTTTTTTAATTAATAGATATTCTAGGCTGAGCTACCTCAAGATGATTCGGCTGCTGTTTGTCCATATTTTGGCTAGTTGATGGTACCTCTTTAGGCTTCCATTCCTGAACCACCTTCTTATGTTCACCTCTTCTCCTGTTCTGTATTTGCCTCTCCATCAAGTGTTGTTCAGGTATCTTCTTAGAGTAGATGTGTCCTATAGTTAAGCATTGAGGACAGAATTGGGGCTTCCATTCAAATACCACCTCCTGCTGAAATTTTTGTCCATTTGGCTCCATAACTGTAATTGTGTCAAGTAGTGGTTTAGACACATTCACTTCAATTAGCATTCTGACATATGAGATCCTTGTTTGCTTAGATGTATATTTATTTGCAAACAAAGGTTTCCTTAATGCGCTAGCAATTCTTCCCAAGGAAACACATCCCCAGCAACTCATAAGTAATTTGGGGAACTTAAATTATAGTGGTATCTCAGTCATGCACTCTTGGCTAAAATCAAAAGCAGGGGTCCATGGTTTCAGAATAATTGGTCGATTTCGAATAGTATAAGGGCCAGAGAATAGAATCTCATTCATATCTTTAACATCATGAAATCAAGCCACATAATAACCTTCCTCATGAAGAAATAGATCCGGTGTAGCTATGGTATTCCACATCTGGGATATATACCTATGCATGAGGGAGTACCCTGGTGTTTCTCCCATCACATAGACAATAAGGGCATTCTTCCACTTTCCATTTCCTTCTCTACTTCAATTGTTTTCTAGTTGGACTATAGTTTCTCCATTAACAATTTGAGGGGGGAAATAGGTTAAGGTCATACCATTTTCCACAGCTCTATTTCCAGCAAACAACGAGTTCCACTTAGGTTTATTCACAACTACCTCTTGCTCTGTAGGAATCTCCTTATTTGCCTCTTTAATTTCTTAGTCGCTCTGTGTTGGGACTTTCACATGTTGTGTTTGAGTAGGTGACTTAGCCACCGGATCCTCAGCTATCTTCAGTTGCGTTCCACTCTCCGCCTGAGATCTCACTTGTAGTGGTGTTTTGTCCTTTTCCACCAGCTCCACTTCCTGTCGCTTCTCAGCTGTTGAGCTCGATGAAGGTTCTGATACGGGTAACTGTTCCATTGGAATTTTGGTAGCTGATTGTTTGGATGTTGAAGCATTCACTTTGTATTGAACATGCACTGCACTCCCAAAAGCAATTTGTATCTCTTTCTTAGGTCTTCCTCTTCCACGGTCTCGTCCCCTTCCCATGGACCTCCAGGGCGCACGTTAGACTAACCAGCGCCTAGAGAGAAGCAGGAGCGAAGAGAGAGAATGGCTAGGTAAAGTATTTTATCATTATTATTATTTTAGCTAAATATTGCATAGTTTGATCTAAAACTTTTGGTACACCATTCATCGACAAAAAAAATTATTATTAACTTATTTAAAATTTAAACACCTTTGATGAAATTCCTGGTTATGCCTCTACCAATAAGGACGACGCAAATCAGAATTTAATTAAGCCTCAATATGAATACCGAACTCCGAGCGAAAAACCAAAAATAATTAAAAAATAGATTTTTACCTTCCTATATACTATTTGAAACTTTATTACCCTCCCTACTCAAGTTTTAATTTAATTACATAGGCATATATAATTTACCAATTATATACATTTTAGGAATTAAATGAGTATCCCTTTATATTATGAATTGATTAAGGAATCAATTATTTTTCATCCTTATTCTCTCTCCCTCTTGCGCTCTCTCTCTCTCTTCGTCTCTCTCTCTCATGCGCGCTCTCTCTCTCTCTCAATATCTCATTGTCTATTCTTTCTCCAATTTTTCTTCCTTTGATGTTCTCTATTTTTTATCCTTTCATATTGTATATATTTTTAATAAAATTCATCAATAGATTTCAATCGTTTTACTATAGAGTTTTAACTTAACAATTTCCTTTTATGTTGCACAATTGGTGTTCAAATTGAAATTGTCAATCAATAAATTTTGAAGGTGTTTGACTCTCCGCCATTGATAGCCATTAAAAAGCTTTGAAGCTTTGAATTCGAATTTAGATTTTCAAAAACTATTATTTGTTTGGATTGGGTGTTGTTGCAAATAATTAAAAATATTGTTTGGAGTTTATATCTCAATTTTGAGGGTGATTGGTGAAGATTAGACTTGATTTTGGCTGAGCTTCATATTGAAACTCAAAAAAGAAGAAGAAGAACACATGACATACAATATACTTACGAAATTATAGTATAATTGTATGTAAATTGTATTCTGTTGTAGTTATGTGTGTGTGTGTATATATATATATATATATGGAGTATATATTAATTTGAATGTTGTATAAAAGTTGAAAAATAGTTGCATAATGTATGAATCGTTGTATAAAATTTGTATTTAAGTTATCAATACTATCTTTTTACATAAAGTTGTTGATATGTATCAAAATTAATTTAAGAGAGAAGGTTTTGATTGGAATTTTAGAGAGGAAGAAGCAAACCACATACAAAATATATACAAATCAGATACAAAATATACAAAAGATATATTGTATGAAATTTGTATTTAAGTTGTATGATGTTGTAGGTGTATTTTAACTGGTAAAAATAATGTATGAAAGTTGTAGATAAGTTGTAGATAAGCTATAAATAAGTGTATACTATATAATTAGTTATATGAATGAAAGTAGCAGATAAGTTATAAATAAGTTGTATAAATTTTATTTTTAGTTTATATGCTATTGTAGATGTATTAAATTTATACGAAATTTGTTTTTAATTTATATGATATTGTACCATACATTACGGTCATCATGTTATTGAAGGTAAAATAGAAGATTTTAAGTTACTATAAAATCAAAACTAAAAAGGCATTACTCTTTGAAGTACTGAAAATAGTGTCAGATTAAAAGAAAGATATTGATAATACAATTCTCTTTAGAATTTGGATTAATAGTATTTGGCTACTGACAGAATGAATGTCAATGCTAGAGAGACTGAAAGAAAGGGAAAAGTCCAAACGAAATTATATGAGAGAGACAGACAGAGAGTGTAGTAAAACATGTGAATAGCACGCACTTTTGTGACCGGAGCAAGTTTCATATGTTTTTTGGACGAGTTTGTGTTTAGCTTAAAATTGGTAATCCACAATTGGAAGGAATCTTATTGAAAGAGAAGAGGAGAGAAAAAAAAAGAAAATGGTATAACTTAATCCCCTAATTTAAGTCATTAATAATGAACTATATATAAATTGTAAGCAAGTCTTATTTAGAACGGGTAATTTTCAAAACTAGAACAATTTTGGTAATAAAATTTCATATAGTGTATAGGAAAGAAAAAATCCCTTAAAGAGATACACACTACTGGCGCAACGAGTCCGGAACCAAAATAATGAGTTTTTGGACTCAAGACACAAAAATAGGTGGAAAAAAAACGTTAATGACCAAAATACATATAGAGCCCTTTAAAAGGGAGCTATATTTGAATATGAAAAGACGGGTAAAGTATAGCGTTGTTTATTAAGGCTCTATAGTATAACGCCTTAATAAACAGCGCTATACCTACCTAATAAATCGTCTCCTTCCCTTCTCCACCAAACAGAACCCCCTCCCTCCCCCC
>AWOL01S0017165.1:2351-16027 GCA_000715115.1 Nicotiana otophora
TATGGTTCCTTAGGTCGTATTTGATGGCCCGGAACAATTTTAGGCGATCGTGGTCCGGCGGTCCCGGGACCACTTGGTAGGCGTGGGCTATATAGCACACGAAAATATGTGAATCAGGCGGAATTCTAGTTCTTTGGCCATAAAATGCAAAAAATGAGGAACGGTCATGGCAGGGCGGTGACTATGGTTCCTTTGGTCGTATTAGATGGCACGGAAAAATTTTAGGCGATCCGACTCCGGGGGGGCCAACCCTCTGGGAAGGCGTGGGCTATAACACATGGAAATATGGGAATCGGGCGAAATTCTTGGTTTTTGGCCGAAAAACGCAAATATTTAGGAACGATCATGGCGGGGCGGTGACTATGGTTCCTTAGGTCGAATTTGATGGCCCATAAAAATTATAGGAGATCGGGGTCCGAGGGTCCTGGTACCACTTGGAAGGCGTGGGCTATAGCACACGCAAATATGGGAATCGGGCGGAATTCTAGTTTTTTGGCCGTAAAATGCAAAAAATGAGGAAAGGTCATAGCGGGGCGGTGACTATGGTTCCTTAGGTCGTATTGGATGGCCTGGAAAAATTTTAGGCAATCCGGGTCCGGGGGCCCTACCCATTGGGAAGGCGTTGGCTGTAGCACACGAAAATATGGGAATCGGGCGAAATTTAATTTTTTGGCCGAAAACGCAAAAATTGAGGAACGATCATGGCGGGGCGGTGACTATGGTTAACTAGGTCAAATTTGATGGCCCGGAAAAATTTTAGGAGATCAGGGTCCGGGGGTCCCGGTACCACTTGGAAGGCATGGGCTATAGCACACGAAAATATGGGAATCGGGCGGAATTATAGTGTTTTGGCCGAAAAACGCAAATCATGAGGAAAGGTCATGGAAGGGTGGTGACTATGGTTCCTTAGGTCGTGTTTGATGGCCCGGAAAAAATATTAGGCGATCCAAGTCCGGGGACCACTTGGAAGGCATGGGCTATAGCACAAGAAAATATGGGAATGAGGCGGAATTCTAGATTTTTGGCCGTAAAATGCAAAATATTAGGAAAGGTCATGGCGGGGCAGTGACTATGGTTCCTTATGTCGTATTAGATTTCACGGAAAAATTTTAGGCGATCCGGCTCCTAGGGGGCCAACCCACTGGGAAGGCGTGGGCTATAGCACATGGAAATATGGGAATCGGGCGAAATTCTAGTTTTTTGGCCGAAAAACGCAAGAATTAAGGAACGATCATGTCGGGGCGGTGACTATGGTTCCTTAGGTCGAATATGATGGCCCATAAAAATTTTAGGATATCGGGGTCCGAGGGTCCCGGTACCACTTGGTAGGCGTGGACTATATAGCACACGAAAATATGGGAATCAGGCGGAATCCTAGTTCTTTGGCCATAAAATGCAAAAAATGAGGAACGGTCATGGCAGGGCGGTGACTATGGTTCCTTAGGTCGTATTAGATGGCACGGAAAAAAAATTTAGGCAATCCGACTCTGGGGGGGGCAACCCATTGGGAAGGCGTGGGCTATAGCACAACGAAATATGGGAATCGGGCAAAATTCTAGGTTTTTGGCCGAAAAACGCAAAAATTTAGGAACGATCATGGCGGGGCAGTGACTATGGATCCTTAGCTCGAATTTGATGGCCCTTAAAAATTTTAGGAGATCGGGGTCCGAGGGTCCCGGTACCACTTGGAAGGCGTGGGCTATAGCACACGCAAATATAGGAATCGGGCGGAATTCTAGTTTTTTGGCCGTAAAATGCAAAGAATGAGGAACGATCATGGTGGGGCAGTGACTATGGTTCCTTAGGTCATATTTGATGGCCTGGAAGAATTTTAGGTGATTGTGGTCTGGCGGTCCCGGGACCACTTGGAAGGCGTGGGCTATATAGCACACGAAAATATGCGAATCGGGCTGAATTCTAGTTCTTTGGCCGTAAAATGCAAAATACGAGGAACGGTCATGGCAGGGCGGTGACTATGGTTCTATAGGTCGTATTTGATGGCCCGGAAAAATTTTAGGCGATCCGAGTCCGGGGGCCCAACCCACTCGGAAGGCGTGGGCTATAGCACACAAAAATATGGGAATCAGGCAGAATTCTAGTTTTTTGGCCGTAAAATACAAAACATGAGGAAAGATCATGGCGGGGCGGTGACTATGGTTCCTTAGGTCATATTGGATGGCTTGGAAAAATTTTAGACAATCCGGGTCCGGGGGGCCTACCCACTGGGAAGGCGTTGGCTATAGCACACGAAAATATGACAATCGGGCGAAATTTTAGTTTTTTGGCAAAAAAATGCAAACATTGAGGAATGATCATGGCAGGGCGGTGACTATGGTTCCCTAGAACGAATTTTATGGCCCGGAAAAATTTTAGGAGATCAGGGTCTAGGGGTCCCTGTACCACTTGGAAGGCATGGGCTATAGCACACAACAATATGGGAACGAGGCGAAATTCTAGTTTTTTGGCCGAAAAACGCAAAAATTGAGGAACGATCATGTCGGAGCGGTGAATATGATTCCTTAGGTCGAATTGGATGGCCCATAAAAATTATAGGAGATCGGGGTCCGAGGGTCCTGGTACCACTTGGAAGGCGTGGGCTATAGCACACGCAAATATGGGAATCGGGCGGAATTCTAGTTTTTTGGCCGTACAATGCAAAGCATGAGGAAAGATCATGGTGGGGGGTGAATATGGTTCCTTAGGTCGTATTCGATGGCCCGGAACAATTTTAGGCGATCGTGGTCCGGCGGTCCCGGGACCACTTGGAAGGCGTGGGCTATAGCACACGCAAATATGGGAATCGGGCGGAATTCTAGTTTTTTGGCCGTACAATGCAAAGCATGAGGAAAGATCATGGTGGGGGGTGAATATGGTTCCTTAGGTCGTATTCGATGGCCCGGAACAATTTTAGGCGATCGTGGTCCGGCGGTCCCGGGACCACTTGGAAGGCGTGGGCTATATAGCACACGAAAATATGCGAATCGGGCGGAATTCTAGTTCTTTGGCCGTAAAATGCAAAATACGAGGAACGGTCATGGTAGGGCGGTGACTATGGTTCTATAGGTCGTATTTGATGGCCCGAAATAATTTTAGGCGATCCGAGTCCGGGGGCCCGACCCACTCGAAAGGCGTTGGCTATAGCACACGAAAATATGGGAATCGGGCGGAATTCTAGTTATTTTCCGTAAAATGCAAAAAAAGAGGAAAGGTCATGGCGGGGCGGTGACTATGGTTCCTTAGGTCGTATTGGATGGCCTGGAAAAATTTTAGGCAATCCGGGTCCGGGGGCACTACCCACTGTGAAGGCGTTGGCTGTAGCACACGAAAATATGGGAATCGGGCGAAATTTTAGTTTTTTGGCCGAAAACGCAAAAATTGAGGAACGATCATGGCGGGGCGGTAGACTATGGTTAACTAGGTCAAATGTGATGGCCCGGAAAAATTTTAGGAGATCAGGGTCCGGGGGTCCTGGTACCACTTGGAAGGCATGGGCTATAGCACACGAAAATATGCGAATCGGGCGGAATTCTAGTGTTTTGGCCAAAAAACGCAAATCATGAGGAAAGGTCATGGAAGGGTGGTGACTATGGTTCCTTAGGTCATATTTGATGGCCCGGAAAAAATATTAGGCGATCCAAGTCCGGGGACCACTTGGAAGGCATGGGCTATAGCACAAGAAAATATGGGAATGAGGCGGAATTCCAGATTTTTGGCCGTAAAATGCAAAATATTAGGAAAGGTCATGGCGGGGCAGTGACTATGGTTCCTTATGTCGTATTAGATTTCACCGAAAACTTTTAGGCGATCCGGCTCCGAGGGGGCCAACCCACTGGGAAGGCGTGGGCTATAGCACATGGAAATATGGGAATCGGGCGAAATTCTAGTTTTTTGGCCGAAAAATGCAAGAATTAAGGAACGATCATGTCGGGGCGGTGACTATGGTTCCTTAGGTTGAATTTGATGGCCCATAAAAATTTTAGGATATCGGGGTCCGAGGGTCCCGGTACCACTTGGTAGGCGTGGACTATATAGCACACGAAAATATGGGAATCAGGCGGAATTCTAGTTCTTTGGCCATAAAATGCAGAAAATGAGGAACGGTCATGGCAGGGCGGTGACTATGGTTCCTTAGGTCGTATTAGATGGCACGGAAAAAAACTTTAGGCAATCCGACTCTGGGGGGGGCCAACCCATTGGGAAGGCGTGGGCTATAGCACATGGAAATATGGGAATCGGGCAAAATTCTAGGTTTTTGGCCGAAAAACGCAAAAATTTAGGAACGCTCATGGCGGGGCGGTGACTATGGATCCTTAGATCGAATTCGATGGCCCATAAAAATTTTAGGAGATCGGGGTCCGAGGGTCTCGGTACCACTTGGAAGGAGTGGGCAATAGCACACGCAAATATAGGAATCGGGCGGAATTCTAGTTTTTTGGCCGTAAAATGCAAAGAATGAGGAACGATCATGGTGGGGCAGTGACTATGGTTCCTTAGGTCATATTTGATGGCCTGGAAGAATTTTAGGTGATTGTGGTCTGGCGGTCCCGGGACCACTTGGAAGGCGTGGGCTATATAGCACACGAAAATATGCGAATCGGGCAGAATTCTAGTTCTTTGGCCGTAAAATGCAAAATACGAGGAACGGTCATGGTAGGGCGGTGACTATGGTTCTATAGGTCGTATTCGATGGCCCGGAAAAATTTTAGGCGATCCGAGTCCGGGGGGCCCAACCCACTCGGAAGGCGTGGGCTATAGCACACGAAAATATGGGAATCGGGCAGAATTCTAGTTTTTTGGCCGTAAAATACAAAACATGAGGAAAGGTCATGGAGGGGTGGTGACTATGGTTCCTTAGGTCATATTGGATGGCTTGGAAAAATTTTAGACAATCCGGGTCCGGGGGGCCTACCCACTGGGAAGGCGTTGGCTATAGCACATGAAAATATGGAAATCGGGCGAAATTTTAGTTTTTTGGAAAAAAAATGCAAACATTGAGGAATGATCATGGAAGGGCGGTGACTATGGTTCCCTAGAACGAATTTTATGGCCCGGAAAAATTTTAGGAGATCAGGGTCTAGGGGTCCCGGTACCACTTGGAAGGCATGGGCTATAGCACACAAAAATATGGGAACCGGGCGAAATTCTAGTTTTTTGGCCGAAAAACGCAAAAATTGAGGAACGATCATGTCGGGGCGGTGACTATGGTTCCTTAGGTCGAATGTGATGGCCCATCAAAATTTTAGGAGATCGGGGTCCGAGGGTTCCGGTACCACTTGGTAGGGGTGGGCTATATAGCACACGAAAATATGGGAATCAGGCGGAATTCTAGTTCTTTGGCCATAAAATGCAATAAATGAGGAACGGTCATGGCAGGGTGGTGACTATGGTTCCTTAGGTCACATTAGAGGGCACGGTAAAATTTTAGGCGATCCGACTACGGGGGGGCGAACCCACTGGGAAGGCGTGGGCTATAGCACTCAACAATACGGGAATCGGGCGAAATTCTAGGTTTTTGGCCGAAAAATGCAACAATTTAGGAACGATCATGGCGGGGAGGTAACTATGGTTCCTTAGGTCGAATATGATGGCCCATAAAAACTTTAGGAGATCGGGGTCCGAGGGTCCCGGTACCACTTGGAAGGCGTGGGCTATAGCACACGAATATATGGGAATCGGGCGGAATTCTAGTGTTTTGGCCGTAAAATGCAAAGAATGAGGAACGATCATGGCGGGGCAGTGACTATGATTCCTTAGGTCGTATTTGATGGCCTGGAAGAATTTTAGGTGATTGTGGTCCGGCGGTCCCGGGACCACTTGGAAAGCGTGGGCTATATAGCACACGAAAATATGCGAATCGGGCGGAATTCTAGTTCTTTGGCCAAAAATGCAAAATACGAGGAACGGTCCTGGGAGGGCGGTGACTATGGTTCTATAGGTCGTATGTGAAGGCCCGAAAAAATTTTAGGCGATCCGAGTCCGGGGGGCCCGACCTACTGGGAAGGCGTGGGCTATAGCACACGAAAATATGGGAATCGGGCGGAATTCTAGGTTTTTGGCTGTAAAACGCAAACCATGAGGAAAGGTCATGGCGGGGCGGTGACTATGGTTCCTTAGGTCGTATTGGATGTCCTGGTAAATTTGTAGACAATCCGGGTCCGGGGGGCCTACCCACTGGGAAGGCGTTGTCTATAGCACACGAAAATATGGGAATCGGGCGCAATTCTAGTTTTTTGGCCGAAAAACACAAAAATTGAGGAACGATCATGGCGGGGCGGTGACTACGGTTCCTTAGGTCGAAATTGATGGCCCATAAAAATTTTAGGAGATCGGGGTCCGAGGGTCCCGGTACCACTTGGAAGGCGTGGGCTATAGCACATGAAAATATGGGAATCAGGCGGAATTCTAGTTTTTGGCCGTAAAATGCAAAGAATGAAGAACGATCACGGTGGGGCAGTGACTATGGTTCCATAGGTCGTATTTGATGGCCCGGAAAAATTTTAGGCGAACGTGGTCCGGCGGTCCCCGGGACCACTTTGAAGGCGTGGGCTATATAGCACACGAAAATATGCGAATCGGGCGGAATTCTAGTTCTTTGGCCGTAAAATGCAAAAAACTAGGAACGGTCATGGCAGGGCAGTGACTATGGTTCTTTAGTTCGTATTTGATTGTCTGAAAAAATATTAGGCGATCCGAGTCCGAGGGGCCCGACCCACTTGGAAGGCGTGGGCTATAGCACACGAAAATATGGGAATCGGGCGAAATTCTAGTTTTTTGGCCGTAAAATGCAAAAAATGAGGAAAGGTCATGGCGAGGCAGTGACTATTGGTCCTTAGGTTGTATTGGATGGCCTGGAAAAATTTTAGGTGATCCGGGTCCGGGGGGCCTACCCACTGGGAAGGCGTTGACTATAGCACACGAAAATATGGAAACCGGGCGAAATTTTAGTTTTTTGGCCGAAAAACAAAAACATTGAGGAACGATCATGACGGGGTGGTGACTATGGTTCCTTAGGTCGAATTGGATGGCCCGGAAAAATTTTAGGAGATCGAGGTTCGGGGGTCCCAGTAACACTTGGAAGGCGTGGGCTATAGCACATGAAAATATAGGAATCGGGCGTAATTCTAGTTTTTTGGCCGTAAAATGCAATGAATGAGGAAAGATCATGGTGGGGGGGTGACTATGGTTCCTTAGGTCATATTTGATGGCCCGGAACAATTTTAGGCGATCGTGGTCCGGCGGTCCCGGGACCACTTTGAAGGCGTGGGCTATATAGCACACAACAATATGCGAATCGGGCGGAATTCTAGTATTTTGTCGTAAAATACAAAAAATCAAGGAACGATCATGGCGGGGTGGTGACTATGGTTCCTTAGGTGGTATTTGATGGCCCGGAAAAATTTTTGGCGATCGGGGTCCGGGGACCACTTGGAAGGCGTGGGCTATAGGACGCGAAAATATGGGAATCAAGCAGAATTCTAGTTTTTTGGCCGAAAAATGCAAAACATGAGGAACAATCATCGCAGGATGGTGAATATGGTTCCTTAGGTCGTATTTAATGGCCCGAAAAACTTTTAGGGGATCCGAGTTCGGGGGGCCGGCCAACTCGGATGGCGTGGGATATTGCACACGCAAAATATGGGAATCGGGCGGAATTCAAGTTTTTTGGCCGTTAAACGCAAAGAATGAGGAACGATCATGGCGTGGCGGTTACTATGGTTTCTTAGGTCGTATTCGATGGCCTGGAAAAATTTTATGCGATCGGGGTGCGGGGGTCCCGGGACCTCTTGGAAGGCGTGGGCTATATAGCACACAAACATATGCGAATCGGGCGAAATTCTCGTTCTTTCGCCGTAAAATGCAAAAATATGAGGAACGGTCATGGCAGGGCGGTGAATATGGTTCTGTAGGTCATATTTGATGGCCCGGAAAACTTTTAGGCGATCCGAGTCCGGGGGGCCGACCCACTCGGATGGCGTGGGCTATAGCACACAAAACTATGGGAATCGGGCGGAATTCTAGTTTTTTTGCCGTAAAATGCAAAGAATGAGGAACGGTCATGGCGGGGCGGTGACTATGGTTCCTTAGGTCATATTTGATTTCCCGAAAAAATCTTACGCGATCGGGGTGCAGGGGTCCCGGGACCTCTTGGAAGGCGTGGGCTATTGCACATGAAAATATGCGAATCGGGCGCAATTCTCGTTCTTTGGCCGTAAAATGCAAAACAATGAGGTACGGTCATGGCAGGGTGGTGACTATGGTTATTTAGGTTGGTTTTGATGGCACGGAAGAATTTTTGGCGATCCTAGTCCGGGGGCACGGCCCACTCGGAAAGCGTGCGCTATAGCACACAAAAATATGGGAATCAGGCAGAATTCTAGTTTTTTAGCTATAAATTGCAAAGAATGAGAAACGATCATGGCGGGGCAGTGACTATGGTTCCTTAGGTCGTATGTGATGGCCCGGAACAATTTTAGGCGATCGTGGTGCGGGGGTCCCGAGACCACTTGGAAGGCGTGGGCTATATAGCACACGAAAATATGGTAATCGGGCGGAATTATAGTTCTTTGGCCATAAAATGCAAAAGATGAGGAACGGTTATGGCAGGGTGGTGACTGTGGTTCCTTAGGTCGTATTAGATGGCACGGAAAATATGGGAATCAGGCGAAATTCTAGTTTCTTGGCCGTAAAACACACAAAAAAAAGGAACGATCATGGCGGGGCGGTGACTATGGTTCCTTAGGTCGTATTGGATGGCCCGGAAAAATTGTAGGCGATCGGGGTCCGGGGACCACTTGAAGGTGTGGGCTATAGCACACAAAAATATGGGAAATGGGCAGAATTCTAGTTTTTTGGCCGAAAAACGCAAAACATGAGGAACGATCATGGCGATATGGTGAATATGGTTCCTTAGGTCGTACTTAATGGCCCGAAAATGTTTTAGGGGATTCGAGTCCGGGGGGCCAGCCAACTCGGATGGCGTGGGCTCTAGCACACGAAAATATGGGAATCGGGCGGAATTCTAGTTTTTTGGCCGTAAAATGCAATGAATGAGGAACGATCATGGCGGGGCGGTGACTATGGTTTCTTAGGTCGTATTCGATGGCCAGGAAAAATTTTATGCGATCGGGGTGCGGGGGTCCCGGGACCTCTTGGAAGGCGTGGGCTATATAGCACACGAAAATATGTGAATCGGGCGGAATTCTCGTTCTTTGGCCGTAAAATGCAAAACAACGAGGAACGGTCTTGGCAGGGTGGTGACTATGGTTCTTTAGGTAGTATTTTATGGCGCAGAAAATTTTTAGGTGATCCTAGTCCGGGGGCAGGGCCCACTCGAAAGGCATGCGCTATAGCACACGAAAATATGGGAATCGGGCAGAATTCTAGTGTTTTGGCCGAAAACGCAAAAAATAAGGAACGATCATGGCGGGGCGGTGTCTATGGTTCCTTAGGCCGTATTTGATGGCCCTGAAAAACTTTAGGCGATCGTGGTCCGGGGGTCCCGGGACTATTTGGAAGGCGTGGGCTATATAGCACATGAAAATATGGTAATCGGGCGGAATTATAGTTCTTTGGCCATAAAATGCAAAACATGAGGAACGGTCATGGCAGGGCAGTGACTGTGGTTCCTTAGGTCGTATAAGATGGCACAGAAAAACTTTAGGCGATCGTACTCCGGGGGGGAGGGGCAACCCACTGGGAAGGCGTGGGCTATAGCACACGGAAATATGGGAATCGGGCGGAATTCTAGTTTTTTATCTATAAAATGCAAAGAATGAGAAACGATCATGGCGGAGCAGTGACTATGGTTCCTTAGGTCGTATGTGATGGCCCGGAACAATTTTAGGCGATCGTGGTCCGGGGGTCCCTGGACCACTTGGAAGGCGTGGGATATATAGCACACGAAAATATGGTAATCGGGCGGAATTATAGTTCTTTGGCCATAAAATGCAAAACATCAGGAACGGTCATGGCAGGGTGGTGACTGTGGTTCCTTAGGTCTTATTAGATGGCACGGAAAAATTTAAGGCGATCCGACTCCGGGGAGGCCAACCCACTGGGAAGGCATGGGCTATAGCACACGAAAATATGGGAATCGAGCGAAATTCTAGATTTTTGGCCGAAAAACGCAAAAATTGAGGAACGATCATGGTGGGGCGGTGACTATGGTTCCTTAGGTCGAATTTGATGGCCCATAAAAATTTTAGGAGATCGGGGTCCGAGGGTCCCGGTACCACTTGGAAGGCGTGGGCTATAGCACAAGCAAATATGGGAATCGGGCGAAACTCTAGTTTCTTGGCCGTAAAACACAAAAAAAAAGGAACGATCATGGCGGGGCGGTGACTATGGTTCCTTAGGTCGTATTTGATGGCCCGGAAAAAGTTTAGGCGATCGGGGTCCGGGGACCACTTGAAGGCGTGGGCTATAGCACACGAAAATATGGGAAATGGGTAGAATTCTAGTTTTTTGGCCGAAAAACGCAAAACATGAGGAACGATCATGGCGATATGATGAATATGGTTCCTTAGGTCGTAATTAATGGCCCGAAAAGTTTTTAGGGGATTTAAGTCCGGGGGGCCAGCCAACTCGGATGGCGTGGGCTCTAGCACACGAAAATATGGGAATCGGGCGGAATTCTAGTTTTTTGGCCGTAAAATGCAAAGAATGAGGAACGATCATGGCGGGGCGGTGACTATGGTTTCTTAGGTTGTATTCGATGGCCCAGAAAAATTTTATGCGATCGGGGTGCGGGGTTCCCGGGACCTCTTGGAAGGCATGGGCTATATAGCACACGAAAATATGTGCATCGGGCGGAATTCTCGTTCTTTGGCCGTAAAATGAAAAACAACGAGGAACGGTCTTGGCAGGGCGGTGACTATGGTTCTTTAGGTCGTATTTTATGGCGCAGAAAATTTTTAGGCAATCCTAGTCCGGGGGGCACGCCCACTCGGAAGGCGTGCGCTATAGCACACGAAAATATGGGAATCGGGCAGAATTCTAGTTTTTTAGATATAAAATGCAAAGAATGAGGAACGATCATGGCGGGGCAGTGACTATGCTTCCTTAGGTCGTATTTGATAGCCCGGAACAATTTTAGGCCATCGTGGTCCGGGGGTCCCGGGACCACTTGGAAGGTGTGGGCTATATAGCACACGCAAATATTGTAATCGGGCGGAATTATAGTTCTTTGGCCATATAATGAAAAAAATGAGGAACGGTCATGGCAGGGCGGTGACTGTGGTTCCTTAGGTCGTATAAGATGGCACGGAAAAATTTTAGGCGATCCTACTCCGGGGGAGGGGGGGGCAACCCACTGGGAAGGCGTGGGCTATAACACACGAAAATATGGGAATCGGGTGGAATTCTAGTGTTTTGGCCGTAAAATGCAAAGAATGAGGAACGATCAAGGTGGGGCGGTGACTATGGTTCCTTAGGTCGTATTTGATGACCCGGAAAAATTTTAGGTGATCGTGGTCCAGCGGTCCCGGGACCACTTTTAAGGCGTGGGCTATATAGCACACGAAAATATGCGAATCGGGCATAATTCTAGTTTTTTGGCTGTAAAATGCAAAGAATGAGGAACGGTCATGGCAGGGCGGTGACTATGGTTGTTTAGGTCGTATTCGATGGCCCAAAGAATTTTTAGGCAATCCGAGTCCGGGGGCTCGACCCACTCGGAAGGCATGGGCTATAGCACACGAAAATATGGGAATCGGGCGGAATTCTAGTATTTTGGCCGTAAAATGCAAAAATTGGGAAAAGGTCATGGCGGGGCGGTGACTATGGTTCCTTAGGTCGTATTGGATGGCCTGGAAAAATTTTAGGTGATCCGGGTCCCGGGGGCCTACCCACTGGGAAGGCGTTGGCTATAGCACTCGCAAATATGGGAACCGGGCAAACAATTAGTTTTTTGTTCGAAAAACACAAAAATTGTGGAACGATCATGATGGGGCGGTGACTATGGTTCCTTAGGTCGAATTTGATTGCCCGAAAAAATTTTAGGAGATCGAGCTTCGGGGTCCCGGTACCACTTGGAAGCCGTGGGCTATAGCACACGAAAATATGGGGATCGGGCGGAATTCTAGTCTTTTGGCCGAAAATTGCAAAGAATGAGGAACGATCATGGCGGGGCGGTGACTATGGTTCCTTAGGTCGTATTTGATGGCCCGGAACAATTTTAGGCGATCGTGGTCCGGTGGTCCCGAGACCACTTGGAAGGCGTGGGCTATATAGCACACGAAAATATGCGAATCGGGCGGAATTCTAGTTCTTTGGCCGTAAAATGCAAAACATGAGGAACGATCATGGCGGGGCGGTGACTATGGTTCCTTAGGTCGTATTTGATGGCCCGGAACAATTTTAGGCGATCGTGGTCCGGTGGTCCCGAGACCACTTGGAAGGCGTGGGCTATATAGCACACGAAAATATGCGAATCGGGCGGAATTCTAGTTCTTTGGCCGTAAAATGCAAAACATGAGGAACGATCATGGCGGGGCGGTGACTATGGTTCCTTAGGTCGTATTTGATGGCCCGGAACAATTTTAGGCGATCGTGGTCCGGTGGTCCCGAGACCACTTGGAAGGCGTGGGCTATATAGCACACGAAAATATGCGAATCGGGCGGAATTCTAGTTCTTTGGCCGTAAAATGCAAAACATGAGGAACGATCATGGCGGGGCGGTGACTATGGTTCCTTAGGTCATATTTGATTGCCCGAAAAAATTTTACGCGATCGGGGTGCGGGGGCCCAAGACTTCTTGGAAGGTGTGGGCTATTTAGCACACGAAAATATTCGAAACGGGCGGAATTCTCGTTCTTTGGCCGTAATATGCAAAACAATGAGGAACGGTCATGGCAGGGTGGTGACTATAGTTCTTTAGGTCGTATTGGATGGCGCAAAAAATTTTTAGGTGATCCGAGTCTGAGGGCCCGGCCCACTCGGAAGGCGTGGGCTATAGCACACGAAAATATGGGAACCGGGCGAAATGCTAGTTCTTTGGCCGAGAAATGCAAAAATTAAGGAACGCTCATGGCGGGGCTGTGACTATGGTTCCTTAGGTCGTATTCGATGGCCCGAAAAAATTTTAGGCGATCGGGGTCCAGGGACCACTTGGAAGGCGTGGGCCATAGCACACGAACATATAGGAATCGGGTACAATTCTAGGTTTTTAGCCGAAAAACGCAAAACATGAGGAACGATCATGGCGACTTGGTGAATATGGTTCCTTAGGTCATATTTAATGGCCCAAACAAATTTTAGGGCATCCGAGTCCGGGGGGCCGGCCAACTCGGATGGCATGAGCTATAGCATACGAAAATATGGGAATCAGGCGGAATTCTAGTTTTTTGGCCGTAAAATATAAAGCATGAGGAACAATCATGGAGGGGCGGTGACTATGGTTCCTTAGGTCATATTTGATTGCCCGGAAAAATTTTACGCGATCGGGGTGCGGGTGCCCAAGACTTCTTGGAAGCCATGGGCTATTTAGCACACGACAATATTCGAAACGGGCGGAATTCTCGTTCTTTGGCCGTAAAATGCAAAACAATGAGGAACGGTCATGGCAGGGTGGTGACTATAGTTCTTTAGGTCGTATTGGATGGCGCAAAATTTTTTTAGGTGATCCGAGTCTGAGGGCCCGGCCCACTCGGAAGGCGTGGGCTATAGCACACGAAAGT
>AWOL01S0017167.1:8417-28580 GCA_000715115.1 Nicotiana otophora
AAACATGAGGAACGATCATGGCGGGGCGGTGACTATGGTTCCTTAGGTCATATTTGATTTCCCGAAAAAATTTTACGCGATCGGGGTGCGGGGGCCCAAGACTTCTTGGAAGGCGTGGGCTATTTAGCACACGAAAATATTCGAAACGGGCGGAATTCTCATTCTTTGGCCGTAAAATGCAAAACAATGAGGAACGGTCATGGTAGGGTGGTGACTATAGTTATTTAGGTCGTATTTGATGGCGCGAAAATATTTTAGGTGATCCGAGTCTGAGGGACCGGCCCACTCGGAAGGCGTGGGCTATAGCACATGAAAATATGGGAACCGGGCGATATTCTAGTTTTTTGGCCGAGAAATGCGAAAATTAAGGAACGATCATGGCAGGGCGGTGAATATGGTTCCTTAGGTCGAATTCGATGGCCCGAAAAAATTTTAAGTGATTGGGGTTCGGGGACCACTTGGAAGGTGTGGGCTATAGCACATGAAAATATGGGAATCAGGCGGAATTCTAGTTTTTTGGCCGAGAAATGCGAAAATTAAGGAACGATCATGGCAGGGCGGTGAATATGGTTCCTTAGGTCGAATTCGATGGCCCGAAAAAATTTTAAGTGATTGGGGTTCGGGGACCACTTGGAAGGTGTGGGCTATAGCACATGAAAATATGGGAATCAGGCGGAATTCTAGTTTTTTGGCCGAGAAATGCGAAAATTAAGGAACGATCATGGCAGGGCGGTGAATATGGTTCCTTAGGTCGAATTCGATGGCCCGAAAAAATTTTAAGTGATTGGGGTTCGGGGACCACTTGGAAGGTGTGGGCTATAGCACATGAAAATATGGGAATCAGGCGGAATTCTAGTTTTTTGGCCGTAAAACACAAAAACAAGGAACGATCATGGCGGGATGGTGAATATGGTTCCTTAGGTCGTATTTAATGGCCCAAAAAAATTTTAGGGGATCCGAGTCCGGGGGGCCAGCCAACTCGGATGGCATGAGCTATAGCACACGAAAATATGGGAATCGGGCAGAATTCTAGTTTTTTGGCCGTACAATGCAAAGAATGAGGAACGATCATGGCGGGGCGGTGACTATGGTTTCGTAGGTCGTATTCGATGGCCCGGAAAAATTTTATGCGATCGGGTTGCGGGGATCCCGGGACCTCTTGGAAGGCGTGGGCTATATAGCACACGAAAATATGCAAATCGGGCGGAATTCCCATTCTTTGGCCATAAAATGCAAAAAAATGAGGAACGGTCATGGAAGGGCGGTGAATATGGTTCTTTAGGTCCTATTTGATGGCCCGGAATACTTTTAGGCGATCCGAGTCCGGGGGGCCGGCCCACTCGGATGGCGTGGGCTATAGCACATGAAAATATGGGAATCGGGCGGAATTCTAGTTTTTTGGCCGTAAAATGCAAAGAATGAGGAACGATCATGGAGGGGCGGTGATTATGGTTCCTTAGGTCGTATTTGATTGCCCGAAAAAGTTTTTCGCATCGGGGTGCAGGGGTCCCGGGAACCTCTTGGAAGGCGTGGGCTATTTAGCACACGAAAATATGCGAATCGGGCGAAATTCACGTTCTTTGACCGTAAAATGCAAAACAATGAGGAACGGTCATGGCAGGGCGGTGACTATGGTTCTTTAGGTCGTATTGGATGGCGCGGAAAATTTTTAGGCGATCCTAGTCCAGGGGGCATGGCCCACTCGGAAGGCGTGCGCTATAGCACACCAAAATATGGGAATTGGGCAGAATTTCAGTTTTTCGGGCCGTAAAATATAAAAAATGAGAAACGGTCATGGCGGGGCGGTGACTATGGTTCCTTTGGCCGTATTAGATGGCACGGAAAAATTTTAGGCGATCCGGCTCCGGGGGGGCCAACCCACTGGGAAGGCGTGGGCTATAGCACACGGAAATATGAGAATTGGGCGAAATTCTAGTTGTTTGGCCGAAAAACTCAAAAATTGAGGAACGATTATGGCGGGGCGGTGACTATGGTTCATTAGGTCGTATTGGATTTCCTAGAAAAATTTTACGCGATCGGGGTGCGGGGGTCCCGGGACCTCTTGGAAGGCATGGGCTATATAGCACAAGCAAATATGCGAATCGGGCAGAATTCTCGTTCTTTGGCCGTAAAAAGCAAAGAAATGAGGAACGGTCATGGAAGGGTGGTGAATATGGTTCTTTAGGTCATATTTGATGGCCCGAAAAAATTTTAGGCGATCCGAGTCCGGGGGGCCCGGCCCACTCAAAAGGCGTGGGCTATAGCACACGAAAATATGGGAATCGGGTGGAATTCTAATTTTTTGGCCGTAAAATGGAAAGAATGAGGAACGATCATGGTGGGGCAGTGACTATGGTTCCATAGGTCGTATTTGAAGGCCCGGAAAATTTTAGGCGATCGGGGTCCCGGGAACACTTGAAAGGCATGGGCTATAGCACAAGAAAATATGGGAATCAGGCGGAATTCTAGTTTTTTGGCCGTAAAACACAAAACAACAAGGAACGATCATGGCGGAGTGGTGACTATGGTTCCTTAGGTCGTATTGGATGGCCCGGAAAAATTTTAGGAGATCGGGGTCCGGGGACCACTTGGAAGGCGTGGGGTATAGCACACGAAAATATGGGAATCAGGCGGAATTCTAGTTTTTTCGCCGTAAAATGCAAAACATGAGGAACGATCATGGCGGGATGGAGAATATGGTTCTTTAGGTCGTATTTAATGGCCCGAAAAATTTTTAGGCGATCTGAGTCCGGGGGGCCGGCCAACTCGGATGGCGTGGGCTATAGCACACGAAAATATGGGAATCTGGCGGAATTCTAGTTTTTTGGCCGTAAAATGCAAAGAATGAGGAACGATCATGGCAGGGCGGTGACTATGGTTTCGTAGGTCGTATTTGATGGCCCGGAAAAATTTTACGCGATCGGGGTGCGGGGGTCCCGGGACCTCTTGGAAGGCGTGGGCTATATAGCACACGAAAATATGCGAATCGGGCGGAATTCTTGTTCTTTGGCCGTAAAATGCAAAACAATGAGGAACGGTCATGGAAGGGTGGTGACTATGGTTCTTTAGGTCATATTTGATGGCCTGGAGAAATTTTAGGCGATCTAAGTCCGGGGGGCCCGTCCCACTCGGAAGGCTTGGGCTATAGCACACGAAAATATAGGATTCGGGCAGAATTCTTGTTTTTTGGCCGTAAAATGCAAAGAATGAGGAACGATCATGGCGGGGCGGTGACTATGGTTCCTTAGGTCATATTTGATGGCCAGGAAAAATTTTACGCGATCGGGGCGCGGGGGTCCCGGGACCTCTTGGAAGGCGTGGGCTATTTAGCACACGAAAATATGCGAATCGGGCGGAGTTCTCGTTCTTTGGAGGTAAAATGCAAAACAATGAGGAACGGTCATGGCAGGGTGGTGACTATGGTTCTTTAGGTCGTATTTGATGGCGCGGAAAACTTTTAGGCATTCCGAGTCCTGTTGCCCGGCCCACTCGGAAGGCGTGGGCTATAGCACACGAAAATATGGGAACCGGGCGAAATTCTAGTTTTTTGGCCAAAAAAGGAAAACATTTAGGAACGATCATGGAGGGGCGGTCACTATGGTTCCTTCGGTCATATTTGATTGCCCGGAAATATTTTAGGCGATTGGAGTCCGGGGACCACTTGGAAGGCGTGGGCTATAGCACAATAAAATATTGGAATCAGGCGGAATTCTAGTTTTTTGGGAATCGGATGGAATTCTCGTTTTTTGGCCATAAAATGGAAAACTTGAGGAACGATCATGGCAGGACAGTAAATATGGTTCCTTAGGTCGTATTTAGTAGCCAAAAAATATTTTAGGCGATCCGAGTCCAGGGGGCCCGGCCCACTCTGAAGGCGTGGGCTATAGAACACGAAAATATGGAAATCGGGCGAAATTCTAGTTTTTTGGCTGTAAATTGCAAGAAATGAGGAAAGGTCATGGCGGGGCAGTGACTATAGTTCCTTAGGTCGGATTTGAAAGCCTGGAAAAATTTTAGGCGATCCAGTTCCGGGGGGCCTACCCACTTGGATGGCGTGGGCTATAGCACACGAAAATATGGGAAGCGAGCGGAATTCTACTTTTCTGGCCGTAAAATGCAAAGAATGAGGAATGATCATGGCGGAGAGGTGACTATGGTTCCTTATGTCGTATTGATGGCCCAGAAAAATTTTACGAGATCGGGGTACGGGGGTCCCGGGACCTCTTGGAAAGCATGGGCTATATAGCACACGAGAATATGCGAATCGGGCAGAATTCTCGTTCTTTGGCGGTATAATGCAAAAAAATGAGGAACGGTCATGGCAGGGCGGTGAATATGGTTCTTTAGGTCATATTTGATGGCCCAGAAAAATTTTAGGCAATCCGAGTCCGGAGGGCCCGGCCCACTCGGAAGGCGTGGGCTATAGCACACGAAAATATGGGAATCGGGCGGAATTCTAGTTTTTTGGCCGAAAAACGCAAATAATGAAGAACGGTCATGGCGGGGCGGTGAATATGGTTCCTTAGGTTGTATTTGATGTCCCGGAAACTTTTTAGGCGATCGGGGTCTTGGGGTCCCGGTATCACTTGGAAGGCATAGGCTATAACACACGAAAATATGGGAATCGGGCAGAATTCTAGTTTTTTGGCTGAAAAACGCAAAACATGAGGAACGATCATGGCGGGATGGTGAATTTTGTTTCTTAGGTCGTATTTAATGGCCCGGAAAATTTTTAGGCGATCCGAGTCCGGGGGGCCGACCCACTCGGAAGGCGTGGACAATAGCTCACGAAAATATTGGAATCGGATGGAATTCTAGTTTTTTAGCCATAAAACCGAAAACCTGAGGAACGATCATGGCGGGACGGTAAATATGGTTCCTTAGGTCATATTTCATAGCTGGGAAAAATTTTATGCGATCCGAGTCCGGGGGGCCCGGGCCACTCGTAAGGCGTGGGCTATAGCACACGAAAATATGGGAATCGGGCGGAATTCTAGTTTTTTGGCCGTAAAATGCAAGAAATGAGGAAAGGTCATGGCGAGGCGGTGACTATTGTTCCTTAGGTCGTATTTGAAAGCTTGGAAAAATTTTAGGCGATCTGGTTCCGGAGGGCCTACCCACTGGGATGGCGAGGGCTATAGCACACGAAAATAGGGGAATCGGGCGAAATTCTAGTTTTTTGGCCGTAAAATGCAAAGAATGAGGAACGATCATGGCGGAGCGGTGACTATGGTTCCTTATGTCGTATTTGATGGCCCGAAAAAAGTTTACGCGATCGGGGTGCGGGTGTCCCAGGACCTCTTGGAAGGCATGGGCTATATAGCACACGTAAATATGTGAATCGGGCGGAATTCTCGTTCTTCTGCCGTAAAATGCAAAAAATTGAGGAACGGTCATGACATGGTGGTGAATATGGTTCTATAGGTCATATTTGATTACCCAGAAAACTTTTAGGAGATCCGAGTCCGGGGGGGCCGGCCCACTCGGAAGGCGTGGGCTATAGCACACGTAAATATGGGAATTGGGCGGAATTCTAGTTTTTTGGCCGTAAAATGCAAATAATGAGGAAGTGTCATGGCGGGGCGGTGACTATGGTTCCTTAGGTCGTATTTGATGGCCTGGAAATATTTTAGGTGATCTGTCTCCGGAGTGCCTACCCACTGGGAAGACGTGGGGTATAGTACACGAAAATATCGGAATCAAGCGAAAGTCTAATTCTTTGGCCGAAAAACGCAAAAAATGAGGAATGGTCATGGCAGGGCAGTGACTATGGTTCCTTTGGTTGTATTTGATGGCCCAAAAAATTTTTAGGCGATCCGGCTCCGGGGGGCCAACCCACTGGGAAGGCGTGGGCTATAGCACACGGAAATATGGGAATCGGGCAAAATTCTAGTTGTTTTGCCGTAAAACTCAAAAATTGAGGAACGATCATGGAGGGGCGGTGACTACGGTTTCTTAGGTCGTATTTGATGGCCCGGAAAAGTTTTACGCGATCGGGGTGCGGGGGTCCCAGGACAACTTGGAAGGCATGGGCTGTATAGCACACGAATATATGCGAATCGGGCAGAATGCTCATCCTTTGGCCGTAAAATGCAAAATAATGAGGAACGGTCATGGTAGGGCGGTGAATATGGTTCTTTAGGTCATATTTGATGGCCCGGAAAACTTTTAGGTGATCCGAGTCCGGGGCGCCGGCCCACTCGGAAGGCGTGGGCAATAGCTCATGAAAATATAGGAATCGGATGGAATTCTAGTTTTTTGCCCATAAAACGGAATACCTGAGGAACGATCATGGCGGAACGATAAATATGGTTCCTTAGGTCGTATTTAATAGCCCGGAAAATTTTAGGCGATCCGAGTCCGGGGGCCCGGCCCACTCGGAAGGCGTGGGCTATAGCACACGAAAATATGGGAATCGGGCGAAATTCTAGTAGTTTGGCCGTAAAATGCAAGAAATGAGGAAAGATCATCGCGGGGCGGTGACTATAGTTCCTTAGGTCGTATTTGAAGGCTTGAAAAAGTTTTAGGCGATCCGGTTTCGGGGGTCCTACCCACTGGGATGGCGTGGGCTATAGCACACGAAAATATGGGAATCGGGCGGAATTCTAGTTTACTGGCCGTAAAATGAAAAGAATGAGGAACGATCATGGCGGAGCGGTGACTATGGTTCCTTATGTCGTACTTGATGGCCCGGAAAATTTTTACGCGATCGGGGTGCAGGGGTCCAGGGACCTCTTGGAAGGCATGGGCTATAGCACACGAAAATAGGCAAATCGGGCGGAATTCTCGTTCTTTGGCCGTAACATGCAAAACATTGAGGAACATTCATGGCATGGCGGTGAATATGGTTCTTTAGGTCATATTTGATGGCCCGAAAAACTTTTAGGAGATCCGAGTCCGGGGGGCCCGGCCCACTCGGAAGGCGTGGGCTATAGCACACGAAAATATGGGAATTGGGCGGAATTCTAGTTTTTTGGCCGTAAAATGCAAACAATAAGGAAAGGTTATGGCAGGGCGGTGACTATGGTTCCTTAGATCGTATTTGATGGCCTGGAAATATTATAGGCGATCCGGCTCCGGAGGGACTACCCACTGGGAAGACGTGGGCTATAGTACACGCAAATATGGGAATCAAGCGAAAGTCTAGTTGTTTGGCCGAAAAACGCAAGAAATGCGGAACGGTTATGGCGGGTCGGTGACTATGGTTCCTTAGGTCGAATTTGATGACCCGAAAAAATTTTAGGCGATCCGGCTCCTGGGGGGCCAACCCACTGGGAAGGTGTGGGCTATATAGCACACGGAAATATGGGAATCGGGCGAAATTCTAGTTTTTTGGCCGAAAAACTCAAATATTTAGGAACGATCATGGCGGGGCGGTGACTATGGTTCCTTAGGTCGTATTTGATGGCCCGGAAAAATTTTACGCGATCAGGGTGCGGGGGTCCCGGGACCTATTGGAAGGCATAGGCTATATAGCACACGAATATATGCGATCGGGCAGAATTCTCATTCTTTGGTCGTAAAATGCAAAATAATGAGGAAAGGTCATGGCAGGGCGGTGAATATGGTTCTTTAGGTCATATTTGATGGCCCGGAAAACTTTAATGCGATCCGAGTCCGGGGGGCCTGGCACACTCGTAAGGCGTGGGCTATAGCACACGAAAATATGGAAATCGGGCGAAATTCTAGTTTTTGGCCGAAAAGCGCAAACATTGAGGAACGATCATGGCGGGGTGGTGACTATGGTTCCTTAGGTCGAATTTGATAACCCGGAAAAGATTTAGGAGATCAGGGTCCAGCGGTCCCGGTACCACTTGGAAGGCGTCGGCGATAGCACACGAAAATATAGGAATCGGGCGGAATTCTAGTTTTTTGGCCGAAAAACGCAAACCATGAGGAAGGATCATGGCAGGATAGTTAATATGGTTCCTTAGGTCGTATTGAATGGCCCAAAACTTTTTTTAGGCGATCTGAGTCAAGGAGGCCGGCCAACTCGGATGGCGTGGGCTATAGCACATGAAAATCTGAAAATCAGGCGGAATTCTAGTTTTTAGGCCATAAAATGCAAAGAATGAGGAACGATCATGGCGGTGCGGTGACTATGGTTCCTTAGGTCGTATCTAATGGCCCGGAAAACTTTTACGCGATCGGGGTGCGGGGTTCTCGGGACCTCTTGGAAGGCATGGGCTATATAGCACACGAAAATATGCGAATCGGGCGGAATTCCCGTTCTTTGGCCGTAAAATGCAAAAACTATGAGGAACGGTCATGGCATGGCGGTGAATATGGTTCTTTAGGTCATATTTGATGGCCGGGAAAACTTTTAGGCGATCTGAGTCCGGGGGGCCCGGCCCACTCGGAAGGCGTGGGCTACAACACACGAAAATATGGGAATCGGGCGGAATTCTAGTTTTTTGGCCGTAAAAGTTAAGAAATGAGGAAAGGTCATGGCAGGGCAGTGACTATAGTTCCTTAGGTTGTTTTTGAAGGCATGATAAAATTTTAGGCGATCCGATTCCGGGGGGCCTACCCACTGGGATGGCGTGGGCTATAGCACACGAAAATATAGGAATCAGGCGGAATTCTAGTGTTTTGGCCATAAAATGCAAATATTGAGGAACAATCATGGCGGGGCGGTGACTATGGTTCCTTAGGTCGTATTTGATGGCCCGAAAAAATTTTAGGCGATCCGGCTCAGGGGGGCCAACCCACTGGGAAGGCGTGGGCTATAGCACACGGAAATATGGGAATCGGGCAAAATTCTAGTTTTTTGGCCGAAAAACTCAAAAATTGAGGAACGATCATGGAGGGGAGGTGATATAGTTCCTTAGGTCGTATTAGATGGCCCGGAAAAATGTTACGCGATCGGGGTACGGGGGTCCCGGGACCTCTTGGAAGGCATGGGCTATATAGCACACGAATATATGCGAATCGAGCAGAATTCTCATTCCTTGGCCATAAAATGCAAAAACATGAGGAACGGTCATGGCAGGGCGGTGAATATGGTTCTTTAGGTCATATGTGATGTCCCGGAAAACTTTTAGGCGATCCGAGTCCGGGGGGCCCGACCCACTCGGAAGGCGTGGGCTATACATACGAAAATATGGGAATCGGGCGGAATTCTAGTTTTTTGGCCGTAAAATGCATGAAATGTGGAAAGGTCATGGCGGGGTGGTGACTATAGTTCCTTAGGTCGTGTTTGAAGGCCTGATTAAATGTTAGGCGATCCGGTTCTGGGGGGCCTACCCACTGGGATGGCATGGGCTATAGCACACGAAAATATGGGAATCGGGCGGAATTCTAGTTATTTGGACGTAAAATGCAAAGAATGAGGAACTATCATGGCGGAATGGTGACTATTGTTCCTTATGTCGTATTTGATGGCCCCAACAAAATTTTACGCGATCGAGGTACGGGGGTCCCGGGACCTCTTGGAAGGCATGGGCTATAGCACACGAAAATATGCGAATCTGGCGGAATGCTCGTTCTTTGGCCGTAAAATGCAAAAATATCAGGAACGGTCATGGCATGGCGGTGAATATGGTTCTTTAGGTCGTATTTGATGGCCCGGAAAACTTTTAGGCAATCCGAGTTCGGGGGGCCCGGCCCACTCGGAAGGCTTGGGCTATAGCACAAGAACATATGGGAATCAGGCGGAATTTTAGTTTTTTGGAAAATGCAAGAAATGAGGAAAGGTCATGGCGGGGCGATGACAATAGTTACTTAGGTTGTATTTGAAAGCCTGGAAAAATTTTAGGCGATCCGGTTTCAGGGGGCCTACCCACTAGGATGGCGTGGGATATAGCACACGAAAATATGGGAATCAGGCGGAATTCTAGTTTTTTGGCCGTAAAATGCAAAGAATGAGGAACGATCATGGCGGAACGGTGACTATGTTCCTTATGTCGTATTTGATGGCCCGAAAAAATTTTATGCGATCGGGGTGCGGGGGTCCCGGGACCTCTTGGAAGGCATGGGCTATATAGCACACGAAAATATGCGAATCGGGCAGCATTCTCGTCCTTTGGCCGTAAAATGCAACAATATCAGGAACGGTCATGGCATGGCGGTGAATATGGTTCTTTAGGTCGTATTTGATGGCCCGAAAAAATTTTATGCGATCGGGGTGCGGGGGTCCCGGGACCTCTTGGAAGGCATGGGCTATATAGCACACGAAAATATGCGAATCGGGCAGCATTCTCGTCCTTTGGCCGTAAAATGCAACAATATCAGGAACGGTCATGGCATGGCGGTGAATATGGTTCTTTAGGTCGTATTTGATGGCCCGAAAAACTTTTAGGCGATCCGAGTTCGGGGGGCCCGACCCACTCGGAAGGCTTGGGCTATAGCACACGAAAATATAGGAATCAGGCGAAATTCTAGTTGTTTGGCCGTAAAATGCAAGAAATGAGGAAAGGTCATGGCGGGGCGGTGACAATAGTTACTTTGGTCGTATTGGAAAGCCTGGAAAAATTTTAGGCGATCCGGTTTCGGGGGGCCTACCCACTAGGATGGCGTGGGATATAGCACACGAAACTATGGGAATCAGGCAGAATTCTAGTTTTTTGGCTGTAAAATGCAAAGAATGAGGAACGATCATGGCGGAGCGGCGACTATGGTTCCTTAGGATGTATTTGAAGGCCTGGAAATATTTTAGGCAATCCGGCTCCGGAAGGCCAACCCACTGGGAAGGCGTGGGCTATAGCACACGGAAATATCGGAATCGGGCAAAATTCTAGTTTTTTGGCCGAAAAACTAAAACATTGAGGAACGATCATGGCGGGGCGGTGACAATGGCTCCTTAGGCCATATTTGATTGCCCGAAAAAATTTTACGCGATCGGGGTACGGGGGTTCCTGGACCTCTTGGAAGGCATGGGCTATATAGCACACGAATATATGCGAATCGGGCAGAATTCTCATTCTTTTGCCGTAAAATGCAAACTAATGAGGAACGGTCATGGAAGGGCGGTGAATATGGTTCTTTAGGTCATATGTGATGGCCCGGAAAACTTTTAGGCGATCTGAGTCCGGGGGGCCCGGCACACTCGGAAGGCATGGGCTATAGCACACGAAAATATGGGAATCGGGCGGAATTCTAGTTTTTTGGCCGACAAATGCAAAATACTGAGGAACGGTCATGGCAGGGCGGTGAATATGGTTCTTTAGGTCATATTTGATGGCCCGGAAAACTTTTAGGCGATCCGAGTCCGGGGGGGCTGGCCCACTCGGAAGGCGTGGGCAATAGCTCACGAAAATATGGGAATCGGATGGAATTCTAGGTTTTTGGGCATAAAATGGAAAACCTGAGGAAAAATCAGGGAGGGACGGTAAATATGGTTCCTTAGGTCGTATTTAATAGCCCGGAAAAATTTTAGGCGATCCGAGTCCGGGGGGCCCGGCCCATTCGGAAGGCGTGGGATATAGCACATTTAAATATGGGAATCATGCGGAATTCTAGTTTTTTGGCCGTAAAATGCAACAAATGAGGAAAGGTCATGGCGAGGCGGTGATAATAGTTCCTTAGGTCGTATTTGAAGGCCTGAAAAAACTTTAGGCGATCCATTTCCGAGGGGCCTACCCACTGGGATGGCGTGGGTTATAGCATACGAAAATATGGGAATCGGGCGGAATTCTAGTTTTTTGGCCGTAAAATGCAAAGAATGAGGAACGATCATGGCGGAGCGATGACTATGGTTCCTTATGTCGTATTTGATGGCCGGGAAAAATTTTACGCGATCGGGGTGCGGGTGTCCCGGGACCTCTTGGAAGGCATGTGCTATATAGCACAAGAAAATATGTGAATCGGGCGGAATTCTCGTTCTTTGGCCGTAAAATGCAAAATATTGAGGAACGGTCATGGCATGGCAGTGAATATGGTTCTTTAGGTCATATTTGATTACCCAGAAAACTTTTAGGGGATCCGAGTCCGGGGGGGGGTGGGGGGGGCGGCCCACTCGGAACGCGTGGTCTATAGCACACGAAAATATGAGAATTTGTCGGAATTCTAGTTTTTTGGCCATAAAATGCAAAACATGAGGAAAGGTCATGGCAGGGCGGTGACTATGGTCCTTAGGTCGTATTTGATGGCCTGGAAATATTTTAGGTGATCCGTCTCCGGAGGGCCTACCCACTGGGAAGACGTGGTGTATAGTACACGAAAATATGGGAATCAAGCGAAAGTCTAATTCTTTGGCCGAAAAACGCAAAAAATGAGGAACGGTCATGGCGGGGCGGTGACTATGGTTCCTTAGGTTGTATTTGATGGCCCGGAAAAATTTTAGGCGATCCGGCTCCGGGGGGCCCAACCCACTAGGAAGGTGTGGGCTATAGCACACGAAAATATGGGAATCGGGCGAAATTCTAGTTTTTTGGCCGAAAAATGCAAGAAATGAGGAAAGGTCATTGCGGGGCGGTGACTATAGTTTCGTAAGTCGTATTTGAAACCCTGGAAAAATTTTAGGCGATTCGGTTCCGGGGGGCCTACCCACTGGGATGGCGTGGACTATAGCACACGAAGATATGGGAATCGGGCGGAATTCTAGTTTTTTGGCCGTAAAATGCAAAGAATGAGGAACGATCATGGAAGAACGGTGACTATGGTTCCTTATGTCGTATTGGATGGCCCGGAAAAATTTTACGCGATTGGGGTGCGGGGTTCCCCGGACCTCTTGGAAGGCATGGGCTATATAGCATACGAAAATATGAGAATCAGGCGGAATTCTAGTTTGTTTGCCGTAAAATGCAAGAAATGAGGAAAGGTCATGGCGGGGCGGTGACTATAGTTCCTTCAGTCGTATTTGAAAGCCTGGAAAAACTTTACGCGATCCATTTCCGGGGGGCCTACCCACTGGGATGGCGTGGGCACGAAAATATAGGAATCGGGCGAAATTCTAGTTTTTCGGCCGTAAAATGCAAAATATGAGGAACGATCATGGCGGAACGGTGACTATGGTTCCCTATGTAGTATTTGATGGCCCGGAAAAATTTTACGCGATCGGGGTGCGGGGGTCCCGGGACCTCTTGGAAGGCATGGGCTATATAGCACACGAAAATATGCGAATCGGGTGGAATTCTCGTTCTTTGGCCGTAAAATGCAAAACAATGAGGAACGAACATGGCAGGGCGGTGAATATGGTTCTTTAGGTCATATTTGATGGCCCGAAAAAATTTTAGGCAATCCGAGTCCGGGGGGTCCGGCCGACTCGGAAGGCGTGGGCTATAGCACACGCAAATATGGGAATCGGGCGGAATTCTAGTATTTTGGCCGAAAAATACAAATAATGAGGAACGGTCATGGCGGGGTGGTGAATATGGTTCCTTAGGTTGTATTTGATGGCCCGGAAAAGTTTTAGGTGATCGGGGTCCAGGGGTCCCGGTACCACTTGGAAGACATAGGCTATAGCACACAAAAATATGGGAATCGGGCAGAATTCTAGTTCTTAGGTCGTATTTAATGGCCCGAAAAAATTTTAGGCGACCCGATCCGGGGGGTGGGGAGGCGACCCACTCGGAAGGCATGTGCAATAGCTCACGAAAATATTGGAATCGGATGGAATTCTAGTTTTTTAGCCATAAAACAGAAAACCTGAGAAACGATCATGGCGGAACGGTAAATATGGTTCCATAGGTCATATTTCTTAGTCCAAACAAATTTTATGCGATGCGAGTCCGGGGGGCCCGGCCCACTCGGAAGGCGTGGGCTATAGCTCGCGAAAATATGGGAATCAGGCGGAATTCTAGTTTTTTGGCCGTAAAATGCAAGAAATGAGGAAAGGTCATGGAGGGGCGGTGACTATTGTTCCTTAGGTCATATTTGAAATCTTGGAAAAATTTTAGGCGATCTGGTTTCGGAGGGCCTACTCACTGGGATGGCGGGCTATAGCACACGAAAATATGGGAATCGGGCGGAATTCTAGTTTTTTGGCCGTAAAATGCAAAGAATGAGGAACGATCATGGCGGAGCGGTAACTATGGTTCCTTATGTCGTATTTGATGGCCCGGGAAAATTTTACGCGATCGGGGTGCGGGGGTCCCGGGACCTCTTGGAAGGCATGGGCTATATAGCACACGAAAATATGCGAATCGGGCAGAATGCTCGTTCTTTGGCCGTAAAATGCAAAAAAATGAGGAATGATCATGTCAGGGCGGTGAATATGGTTCTTTAGGTCATATTGGATGGCCCGAAAAAATTTTAGGCAATCCGAGTCCGGGGGGCCCGGCCCACTCAGAAGGCGTGGGCTATAGCACACGAAAATATGAGAATCGGGCGGAATTCTAGTATTTTGGCCGAAAAACGCAAATAATGAGGAACGGTCATGGCGGGGTGGTGAATATGGTTCCTTAGGTTGTATTTGATGGCCCGGAAAATTTGTAGGTGATCGGGGTCCAGGGGTCCCGGTACCACTTGGAAGGCATAGGCTATAGCGCACGAAAATATGAGAATCGGGCAGAATTCTAGTTCTTAGGTCGTATTTAATGGCCCAAAAAAATTTTAGGCGACCNGATGGAATTCTAGTTATTTAGCCATAAAACAGAAAACCTGAGAAACGATCATGGCGGAATGGTAAATATGGTTCCTTAAGTCATATTTCATAGCCCGGAAAAATTTTATGCGATGCGAGTCCGGGGGGCCCGGCCCACTCGGAAGGCGTGGGCTATAGCTCACGAAAATATGGGAATCAGGCGGAATTCTAGTTTTTTGGCCGTAAAATGCAAGAAATGAGGAAAGGTCATGGAGGGGCGGTGACTATTGTTCCTTAGGTCGTATTGGAAAGCTTGGAAAAATTTTAGGCAATCTGGTTCCGGAGGGCCTACTCACTGGGATGGCGAGGGCTATAGCACACGAAAATATGGGAATCGGGCGGAATTCTAGTTTGTTGGCCGTAAAATGCAAAGAATGAGGAACGATCATGGCGGAGCGGTGACTATGGTTCCTTATGTCGTATTTGATGGCCCGGAATAATTTTACGCGATCGGGGTGCGGGTGTCCCGGGACCTCTTGAAAGGCATGGGCTATATAGCACACGAATATATGTGAATCGGGCGGAATTCTCGTTCTTTGGCCGTAAAATGCAAAACATTGAGGAACGGTCATGGCATGGCGGTGAATATGGTTCTTTAGGTCATATTTGATTACCCAAAAAACTTTTAGGAGATCCGAGTCCAGGGGGGCCGGCCCACTCCGAAGGCGTGGGCTATAGCACACGAAAATATGGGAATTGGGCGGAATTCTAGTTTTTTGGCCGTAAAATGCACAAAATGAGGCAAGGTCATGGCGGGGCGGTGACTATGGTTCCTTAGGTCGTATTTGATGGCCTGGAAATATTTTAGGTGATCCGTCTCCGGAGGGCCTACCCACTGGGAAGACGTGGGGTATAGTACACGAAAATATGGGAATTGGGCGGAATTCTAGTTTTTTGGCCGTAAAATGCACAAAATGAGGCAAGGTCATGGCGGGGCGGTGACTATGGTTCCTTAGGTCGTATTTGATGGCCTGGAAATATTTTAGGTGATCCGTCTCCGGAGGGCCTACCCACTGGGAAGACGTGGGGTATAGTACACGAAAATATGGGAATTGGGCGGAATTCTAGTTTTTTGGCCGTAAAATGCACAAAATGAGGCAAGGTCATGGCGGGGCGGTGACTATGGTTCCTTAGGTCGTATTTGATGGCCTGGAAATATTTTAGGTGATCCGTCTCCGGAGGGCCTACCCACTGGGAAGACGTGGGGTATAGTACACGAAAATATGGGAATTGGGCGGAATTCTAGTTTTTTGGCCGTAAAATGCACAAAATGAGGCAAGGTCATGGCGGGGCGGTGACTATGGTTCCTTAGGTCGTATTTGATGGCCTGGAAATATTTTAGGTGATCCGTCTCCGGAGGGCCTACCCACTGGGAAGACGTGGGGTATAGTACACGAAAATATGGGAACCAAGCGAAAGTCTAATTCTTTGACCGAAAAACGCAAACAATGAGTAACGGTCATGGCGGGGCAGTGACTATGGTTCCTTAGGTTGTATTTGATGGTCCAGAAAAATTTTAGGCGATTCGGCTCCGGGGGGCCCAACCCACTAGGAAGGCGTTGGCTATAGCACACGGAAATATGGGAATCGGGCGAAATTCTAGTTTGTTGGCCAACAAATGCAAGAAATGAGGAAAGGTCATGGCGGGGCGGTGACTATAGTTCCTTAGGTCGTATTTGAAATCCTGGAAAAATGTTAGGCGATCCGGTTCCGGTTGGCCTACCCACTGGGATGGCGTGGGCTATATCACACGAAAATATGGGAATCAGGCAGAATTCTAGTTTTTTGGCCGTAAAATACAAAGAATGAGGAACGATCATGGCGGAACGGTGACTATGGTTCCTTATGTCGTATTTGATGGCCCGGAAATATTTTACGCGATCGGAGTGCGGGGGTCCCGGGACCTCTTGGAAGGCATGGGCTATATAGCACACGAAAATATGCGAATCGGGCGGAATTCTCGTTCTTTGGCCATAAAATGCAAAACAATGAGGTACGATCATGGCAGGGCGGTGAATATGGTTCTTTAGGTCATATTTGATGGCCCGAAAAAATTTTAGGCAATGCGAGTCTGGGGGGCCCGACCCATTCGGAAGGCGTGGGCTATAGCTCACGAAAATATTGGAATCAGGCGGAATTCTAGGTTTTTGGCCGTAAAATGCAAGAAATGAGGAAAGGTCATGGCGTGGCGGTGACTATTGTTCCTTAGGTCGTATTTGAAAGCTTGGAAAATTTTTAGGCGATCTGGTTCCGGAGGGCCTACTCACTGGGATGGCGAGGGCTATAGCAGACGAAAATATGGGAATCGGGCGGAATTCTAGTTGTTTAGACGTAAAATGCAAAGAATGAGGAACGATCATGGTGGAGCGGTGACTATGGTTCCTTATGTCATATTTGATGGCCCGGAAAACTTTTACGCGAATGGGGTGCGGGTGTCTCGAGACCTCTTGGAAGGCATGGGCCATATAGCACACGACAATATGTGAATCGGGCGGAATTCTTGTTCTTTGGCCGTAAAATGCAACAATTTGAGGAACGGTCATGGCATGGCGGTGAATATGGTTCTTTAGGTCATATTTGATTACCCAGAAAACTTTTAGGAGATCCGAGTCCAGGGGGGCCGGCCCACTCGGAAGGCGTCGGCTATAGCACACGAAAATATGGGAATTGGGCGGAATTCTAGTTTTTTGGCCGTAAAATGCAAAAAATGAGGAAAAGTCATGGCGGGGCGGTGACTATGGTTCCTTAGGTCGTATTTGATGGCCTGGAAATATTTTAGGTGATCCGTTTCCGGAGGGCCTATCCATTGGGAAGACGTGGGGTATAGTACATGAAAATATGGGAATCAAGCGAAAGTCTAATTCTTTGGCCGAAAAGCGCAAAATATGAGGAACGGTCATGGCGGGGCGGTGACTATGGTTCCTTAGGTTGTATTTGATGGTCCGGAAAAATTTTAGGCGATCCGGCTCCGGGGGGCCCAACCCACTAGGAAGGCGTGGGCTATAGCACACGGAAATATGGGAATCGGGCGAAATTCTAGTTGTTTGGCCAAAAACTTCAAGAAATGAGGAAAGGTCATGGCGGGGCGGTAATTATAGTTCCTTAGGTCGTATTTGAAATCCTGGAAAAATTTTAGGCGATCCGGCTCCGGGGGGCCCAACCCACTAGGAAGGCGTGGGCTATAGCACACGGAAATATGGGAATCGGGCGAAATTCTAGTTGTTTGGCCAAAAACTTCAAGAAATGAGGAAAGGTCATGGCGGGGCGGTAATTATAGTTCCTTAGGTCGTATTTGAAATCCTGGAAAAATTTTAGGCGATCCGGCTCCGGGGGGCCCAACCCACTAGGAAGGCGTGGGCTATAGCACACGGAAATATGGGAATCGGGCGAAATTCTAGTTGTTTGGCCAAAAACTTCAAGAAATGAGGAAAGGTCATGGCGGGGCGGTAATTATAGTTCCTTAGGTCGTATTTGAAATCCTGGAAAAATTTTAGGCGATCCGGCTCCGGGGGGCCCAACCCACTAGGAAGGCGTGGGCTATAGCACACGGAAATATGGGAATCGGGCGAAATTCTAGTTGTTTGGCCAAAAACTTCAAGAAATGAGGAAAGGTCATGGCGGGGCGGTAATTATAGTTCCTTAGGTCGTATTTGAAATCCTGGAAAAATTTTAGGCGATCCGGCTCCGGGGGGCCCAACCCACTAGGAAGGCGTGGGCTATAGCACACGGAAATATGGGAATCGGGCGAAATTCTAGTTGTTTGGCCAAAAACTTCAAGAAATGAGGAAAGGTCATGGCGGGGCGGTAATTATAGTTCCTTAGGTCGTATTTGAAATCCTGGAAAAATTTTAGGCGATCCGGCTCCGGGGGGCCCAACCCACTAGGAAGGCGTGGGCTATAGCACACGGAAATATGGGAATCGGGCGAAATTCTAGTTGTTTGGCCAAAAACTTCAAGAAATGAGGAAAGGTCATGGCGGGGCGGTAATTATAGTTCCTTAGGTCGTATTTGAAATCCTGGAAAAATTTTAGGCGATCCGGCTCCGGGGGGCCCAACCCACTAGGAAGGCGTGGGCTATAGCACACGGAAATATGGGAATCGGGCGAAATTCTAGTTGTTTGGCCAAAAACTTCAAGAAATGAGGAAAGGTCATGGCGGGGCGGTAATTATAGTTCCTTAGGTCGTATTTGAAATCCTGGAAAAATTTTAGGCGATCCGGCTCCGGGGGGCCCAACCCACTAGGAAGGCGTGGGCTATAGCACACGGAAATATGGGAATCGGGCGAAATTCTAGTTGTTTGGCCAAAAACTTCAAGAAATGAGGAAAGGTCATGGCGGGGCGGTAATTATAGTTCCTTAGGTCGTATTTGAAATCCTGGAAAAATTTTAGGCGATCCGGCTCCGGGGGGCCCAACCCACTAGGAAGGCGTGGGCTATAGCACACGGAAATATGGGAATCGGGCGAAATTCTAGTTGTTTGGCCAAAAACTTCAAGAAATGAGGAAAGGTCATGGCGGGGCGGTAATTATAGTTCCTTAGGTCGTATTTGAAATCCTGGAAAAATTTTAGGCGATCCGGCTCCGGGGGGCCCAACCCACTAGGAAGGCGTGGGCTATAGCACACGGAAATATGGGAATCGGGCGAAATTCTAGTTGTTTGGCCAAAAACTTCAAGAAATGAGGAAAGGTCATGGCGGGGCGGTAATTATAGTTCCTTAGGTCGTATTTGAAATCCTGGAAAAATTTTAGGCGATCCGGTTCCGGGGGGCCTACCAACTGGGATGGCGTGGGCTATAGCACACGAAAATATGGGAATCGGGCGGAATTCTAGTTTTTTGGCCGTAAAATGCAAAGAATGAGGAAAGACCATGGCGGAACGGTGACTATGGTTCCTTATGTCATATTTGATGGCCCGGAAAACGTTTACACGATCGGGGTGCGGGGGTCCCCCGACATCTTGGATGGCATGGGCTATATAGCACACGAAAATATGAGAATCAAGCGGAATTCTAGTTATTTTGCCGTAAAAAGCAAGAAATGAGGAAAGGTCATGGCGGGGCGGTG
Source organism: Nicotiana otophora (assembly GCA_000715115.1). Taxonomy (NCBI): domain Eukaryota; kingdom Viridiplantae; phylum Streptophyta; class Magnoliopsida; order Solanales; family Solanaceae; genus Nicotiana; species Nicotiana otophora. The sequence continues at coordinate 28,004 of AWOL01S0017167.1, forward strand.
ACTATAGTTCCTTAGGTCCTATTTAAAATCCTGGAAAAACTTTACGCGATCCATTTCCGCGGGGCCTACCCACTGGGATGGCGAGGGCTATAGCACACGAAAATATGGGAATCGGGCGGAATTCTAGTTTTTTGGCCGTAAAATGCAAAGAATGAGCAACGATCATGGCAGAGCGGTGACTATGGTTCCTTATGTCATATTTGATGGCTCGGAAAATTTTTACGCGATCGGGGTGCGGGTGTCCCTGGACCTCTTGGAAGGCATGGGCTATATAGCACACGAATATATGTGAATCGGGCGGAATTCTCGTTCTTTGGCCGTAAAATGCAAAAAATTGAGGAACGGTCATGGCATGGCGGTGAATATGGTTCTTTAGGTCATATTTGATTACCCAAAAAACTTTTAGGAGATCCGAGTCCAGGGGGGCCGGCCCACTCGGAAGGCGTGGGCTATAGCACACGAAAATATGGGAATCAAGCGAAAGTCTAATTCTTTGGCCGAAAAACGCAAAACATGAGGAACGGTCATGGAGGGGCGGTGACTATGGTTCCTTAGGTCGTATTTGATGGCCCGGAAA
>AWOL01S0017172.1:11380-23414 GCA_000715115.1 Nicotiana otophora
TTCTCATGTTTAGTTGAAGTTATTGTCCTCTCTATTCCTTGTTCATTATTTAACCGATGAGTCCCTTACTTAAAGTTGCTATTTCTTGGAATATCTTATTGTTGAATTTTGTATTGAGTTATAAAGGTCATAGTTCACATTGAGGTAACGTTGTAAATTATTGAAATACCATTCTTGTGGAGTTATTCACTTTCGGTTGCTATTTTTAAGACTCTTGTGCATATAGTGGTTTAGCCATGGGCTCTTTATTGTGGAAAAACTATTATTGTTGACTTCTTTGGCAATTTGATATTAGGCACTTGACGTGCAATTTGTGATATGTTGTGATATTGATACACATGCGGTGGTATTAGGATTAGGGTCGAAACGCATGCAGTGAGATAAGGTGTGCTTGATACGTGTGTTGCTAGCAGGAGAACTAATTAAAGCCACGTGGTGTGATAAGGTGGGCTAAAACACGGGAAGCTATTTCGGGAAAAATGACTTTCAAAACTAAATGCAATACCATCGCGGTGATTTAAGGAACGATTATGATTTTTTTATGATATGAGAATATGAGGCGGTACCTCGGTAGTGATTCTTGTTTATACCTTTCTATTACATCACTTGTGTTTTGGTTGCTTTGTGTCCTTGGCGTATTATTCCTTGTTTTCTTTCGTGTTGCCTTAATTTCCTCAGTTTAGTGTAGCTATTCTTGGTATATTTTCTTCATTGTTTCATTTCCATTGTTTATCATTGTCACACTGTTATATACCTGTTCAGTCTTCTTATTTATTCCAGTAGGGTCTTGACTCGATCTCGTTATACACTACCGAGGATAGGCTTGACACTTACTGGGTACCGGTTTGGTGTACTCATGCTACGCTTCTATACATCCTTTTGTGAAGATCCAAGTACCTCTTACCAATCTAGGCACCAGTGAGTAGAGTTCAAATTTGGAGACTTCAAGGTATACCTGTCGGCGTCCGCATGCCTCAGAGTCACCCTCTATCTAGTTCTGTTTCATTTTCCCTTTTTATAGATACTGTTGTATAGGGATGTTCAGTATACTCTTGTAGAGCTTGTGACTTGGTATCACCGGATTTTGGGAGTATTGTTCAGTTGAGTTGAGAAGTAATTTTATGCTTGTTGTTGAGTTATTTGAATGTTTTTATCATTTTCTCAGTTAGATTCTGCATTAATTTTAGGCTTACCTGCTCTTAGAGAGTAGGTGAAATCACGACATCCTACGGAGGGAAATTGGGTCAGTGACAAATTAGTATCAGAGCCCTAGGTTCATAGGTGTTACGATTAACAAGCTCAATTGAGGTATGTTGGCTAAACTCTTCTCATAGAACTGAATCCCACAGTGTTCGTGTAATTTGTGTAAGTCCCGAATTGATCATTGGCCATTCCGAATATGCTTGTGTTGAAAGATATATGTTCAATATGAATTCCAAATGCTTTTAGCATGTTATCTTATAATTTGGGGATGTGTTCAAAGTGTGGGGTGTGTGTTGAAACTTTTAAGACTTCGAGTCAAGTTTGAATGAAGGTGTTTATGCCAAATTGTGTGAAAAGTCTCTATGTGCCTAAGATTCTTAGTTTCTCCCATGAGTATTTAAAGTCTTGAATTGAAAAGCCTTGTTGTTGCTGATGACAATGATGACGTATGAAAGTTGAAAAAGAATTTGAATTATGAAATACGGTCAAGTGCCAAGAATGATTTTATAATTGTGGCCACTAGTACCAATAAAATGAAAAGACGCGAAAGAAGTATGAAATGAAATGACTGATATAACAAGGTTGATGTCTCGAATGAGATGGCCTAGCCGATAGGGTCGTGATCAGGCGCCATACCACACACATGGTGGTGATTGTATTGGAAATTGTGATTGTGGTTGATGTCTGTAATGAGATGGCCTAGCCGATCGGGTCATGATCGGACCTCGTGCTAAAGGTATGGTGGTATTGGTATTGAGAGTGATTGTGGTTGATACCGCTAATGAGATGGCTTAGCCGATCAGGGCGTGATCGGACTCCGTGCTAAAAGTACAGTGGTATTGGTATTGAGAGTGATTGTGGTTGATACCGCTAATGAGATGGCTTAGCCGATCAGGGCGTGATCGGACTCCGTGCTAAAAGTACAGTGGTATTGGTATTGTGAATAATAGTATTGTGAACGATGATACATCAGTACTAAGGATCTCCAACTTAAAAATATGGAAATGTACTTGAACATTTATGTGGTTCTAACTTGATGTTTTGGTATTGTTCGTGGCTTCCATTGCTTTTATGAATGTTCCTCTTCGTAATATTATTCATTCTATTGAAAAGGTGTTTAATTATACGTACTAGTGCTATTCCACGGTACTAACGTCCCTTTTGCCGGGGGCGCTGCATCTTTAATGGATGCAGGTGGTTCCACAGTAGGAGACATTTATCAGTGACAGCGATACACCCTCTTCCCAACTAACTTGCTGAGCCCCACTTCATTTCGGAGTCATGTATTAATTGTTGTGGTTGTATTAATTGTTCCATTTCAGACTATGAAAACTGTGTGTGAAATTGAGACTTTAAAATGATGAAACTATTGGTAACGAATTGGCTTTGTTGACATGATCACCTTATTGGCTAATTGGTATTGTAGACTCGGGCGGGTTCAGCCGGTTGAGCGCCGGTCGTGCTCCCCAATTTTGGGGCGTGACAAACTTGGTATCAGAGCCTATAGTTTTAAAGTGTCCTAGGCTGTCTCGGAGCCGTGTCTAGTAGAGTCCTTCTTATCGGTGTGTTGCCGACCACATCTATAATTAGGATGATACATGGGCATTTAAGAATACTATCCTTCTATCATGTTCTCGATCGTGCGATAAAGATGATTGTAAGATTGTTCCTTATTTAACTCGTGCTTTGCTCTAACTTTCATTATATGACACCTAAGAAGAACGCAATAACTGGCCAAAGAGCCAATGTCACCCCAGGAATGGCAGTTGATTCTATGTTTAATGATGCGGGTGAGCACCCAAGGAGTGAGAATATTCCTCCAATTACTATGCTTCCTAATTCTACTACAACTTATCAGACCACGCCTGTCCCTACAACTACTGAGGGTGCAACGGTCCCTCAAAATGATATACCACTTTCACCTCCAATTCTAACTTTCGATTCTGGTGTTTCTAATGTTGATATTAGGGGAGCCATATAGATGTTGGCTTAGATAGTGGCTTCCTAGGCCCAAAGATCAAATATTGCACCCACTTCTTCCAGTTAGCCAGGGGATTCTGCTAGTTCCAGGGTAAACAGGTTTCTCCAGTTGGATCCTCCTGTGTTCATGAGAACTAACCTAGAGGAGGACCCTTAGGACTTCAATGATGAGATGCACAAAACTCTCAAAGTTATGTGTTCTACTGAGATAGAGGCACTTGAATTGCCTTTCTACCGCCTGAAAAAGGTGGCATATTCTTGGTTTGAACTGTGGGAGGGGTTCTGTGAAGAAAGGAGCCCTTCAGTGATATGGGGTGAGTTTGTCGATGCCTTCATTAATCATTTTTTGCCTTCTGAGACTAAAGCAGCATGTGCTGCTGAGTGTGAGAACCTGAGGCAAGGTAGCCTGAGTGTGTAAGATTATCATATGAGATTCGCGTACCTGTCCAAGTATACAATTTACATGTTGCCCACTATGGAGGATAGAGTGCGCCGGTTTATGTAGGGCCTTAGTCCCTTGGTAATTAATAAGGCCGCTACAGCTGCGTTGAATTCTGGTATGAACTATGGTAAGATAATGGCATTCGCTCAAGCCACAGAGACCCACAAATGGAAGAACATAATGGAGCGAGAGGGTATCAATAATGCCCGGTCTACGAGCAACTTTGGTGGTTTTTCTAGTGGTCGCAGGTCAGCATTCAAGGGAGGGTTGTCAGGGCCATCTCAGTCCTTTGCTCAGCCTTCGGCTAGTGCACCACCAGCAGGGCCTAGTGAGCAGCAGTAGTGGAGTCGTTTCTAGCCCAATTAGGGCGACAAGGCCTCCTATCACTAGGGTCGTCATGGTGGTAGATTCCAGCAGCAGCGGAGGCCCCCATGCCCTAAGTGTGGAAAGATGCACCTAGTAATATGCTACATGGACTTACCCATATACTACGGATTTGGATTGAGGGGTCACATTCAGAGGGATTGTCGTCCGTTCCGCCAGGGTGCAGGCAAGGGCCCAACACAGCCAGCCAGTTCTGCAGCTACTACATTCACAACAGCTCCTCTAGCTCGAGGCACTCCAACACTCATAGGGCATGGTACAGGTAGGGGTGGAGCACAGAGTTCGGGAGGATCCGATCGTTTCTATCGTTTGAGGGGTCGTCAGAATTCGGAGGCTTCTCTAGATGTTGTTACAGATATATTGACTATCTAATCTCATAATGTGTATGCTCTTATTGACCCCGGTTCAACTTTGTCATATGTTGCTATGGAATTTACGAAAGAACCAGAACATCTTCATGATCCATTATTTGTATCTACTCCAGTTGGTTAGACTAGTTTGGCCGTGAGGATTTATAGGGATTGTGTTGTCACGTTGTGTGGTCAGGATACCATGTCCGATCTCATTGAATTGGGGATGGTCCATTTTGATGTAATAATGGGGATGGACTGGCTTTATTCATGTTTTTCAAAGCTTGATTACCTAACCAGGACCGTTAGGTTCGAATTTCCAAATGAACAAGTCATTGAGTGGAAGGGGGATGATGCGGTGACAAAGGGTAGGTTTATTTCTTACCTTAAGGCTGCGAAGATGATCAACAAAGGATGTATTTACAGAAAGTTTGTTTTGGGATTTTCTACTCTTGCCTCTCCATTGACTAAATTGATGCAAAAGGCAATTAAGTTCCAATGGTCAGATGCTTGTGAAAAGAGTTTCCAGGAGTTGAAAGCAAGGTTGACTACGACACCCGTGTTGACCCTACCAGGGGGTATACATGGATTTGTGGTATATTGAGATGCTTCAAGGATCGGGATTGGGTGTGTATTAATGCAACATGGGAAGGTGATAGATTATGATTCTAGGCAACTAAAGAATCATGAAAAGAACTATCCAACACATGAATTAGAACTTGCAGCGGTGGTATTTACATTGAAAATGTGGCATCATTATTTATATCGGGTCCATGTGGATATATTCACGGACCATAAGAGCCTTCAATATAGTTTCAAATAGAATGAGCTGAATCTGAGGCGGAGAAGATGGTTTGAATTACTCAAGGATTACGACATTGATATTTTATATCATCCGGGGAAGGTTAATGTTGTGGTGGATGCTCTTAGCCGGAAATCTATGGGTAGTTTAGCACACTTGGAGGCATATCAAAGGCCACTGGCCAAGTAAGTTTACCTATTGGCTAGTTTGGGAGTTCGTCCTGTGGACTATAGTGAAGGATGGGTGATTGTGCAAAATAGGGTTGAATCATCAGTTGTTGTGGAAGTCAAGGAGAAGCAATACAACCATCCATTGTTGGCTCAATCGGAAGAGGGAATTCAAAAACATAAGACCATGGTATTTTGCTCTTGGCATGGATGATGGTACACTAAGGTACCAAGTACGACTATGTGTTCCAAATGAGGATGGTCTTCGAGAAAGAATTATGACCAAATCTCACACTTCTAGGTATTGCGTGCACCCGGGTTCTACAAACTTTGATCATGATCTTAAGGAAGTCTATTGGTGGAATGATATGAAGAGGAGTGTTGCGGACTTTGTGGCAAAGTGTCCAAATTGTTAGCAAATGAAGGCCAAACACCAAAGGCCCGGTGGGTTGGCGCAAAACATAGAAATTCCAATGTGGATGTGGGAAATGATTAATATGGGCTTTGTGGTAGGATTACCTCGTACTCCTTGTAAGTTTGACTCTATTTGGGTGATTGTGGATCGAATCATGAAATCAGCACACTTATTGCTGGTTAAGGCTGCGATTTGGGTGATTGTGGATCGAATCATGAAATCAGCACAGTATGCTCAGTTGTATATCAAAGAAATAGTCAGGTTGCATGGCACTCTAGTTTCTATCATTTCTGATCGGGGGGCACTGTTCACGGCTAATTTTTGGAAGCAATTTCAGCATGGTCTGGGTACTCAGGTGAATCTTTGTACAACTTTTCACCCGCAGACTGACGGGTAGGCAGAGCGGACTATTCAGACGCTTGAGGATATATTGTGCGCTTGTGTTCTAGACTTCAAAGGTAGCTGGGATGATCATTTGCCACTCATAGAATTTTCCTACAACAATAGTTATTATGCTTGCATTCAGATGGCACCGTTCGAGGCTTTATATAGAAGGAGATGTAGATCTCACATTGAGTGGTTCGACATTGGAGAAGAAGAGTTGATGGGACCAGACCTTGTGCATCAGGCCATGGAAAATGTTAATATCATTAAGGAGCAGTTGAAGACTGCTCAGAGTCGTTAGAAGTCCTATTCAGATGTTCGTTGTAGAGATTTGGAGTTCAAAGAAGAAGATTGGGTATTTTTGAAAGTTTCCCTCATGAAAGGTGTAATGCAATTTGGTAAGAAAAGGAAATTGAGTATGTCAGACCGTACAGAATCATATAGAGGATTGGTGAGGTGGCGTACAAGCTTGAGCTACCACCTGAGATGTCATTAGTGCACCCGGTATTTCATGTGTCTATGTTGAAGAAAGTAGTTGGAGACCCGACAATCATTGTTTCGGTTGGGACTATTGAGGTTAATAAGGAATTGACTTATGCAGAGACTCTCGTTTCTATTATTGATCAGCAAGTTCGAAAGTTGAGAAATAAAGTAATTGCCTCCGTGAAAGTGTTATGGTGAAACCAGCAGTTTGAAGAGGCCACCTGGGAGGCCAAGGAAGAAATGAAGAAGAAGTGACCTTATTTGTTTGAATAGCTATGTAATCATTCTATGAAATTGTTCCGTATGAATTACATATTATTGGTATAGCTTATGCTAAGGGTGTTCCTTTCTGGTAATATACTGCTTATGAGGCCATGATTGGTGTTGTGTTTATGTTGTATTGTGTCATCGGATTATGTATATGTTGTTAGGAATGGTTTATAGGATTCTCTAACAGGTGGATAGGCCCAGTTACAGGGGAGACTCTGTCAAACTTTAAGTCACATTATGTGTCTATGGTGGACTCTAACCTTCATTCGCAGACGAATGATCCTAAGCGCAGGAGAATATGATGCCCCATCAAAAACTTTCCTAATGATTTTAGATTTTAAGGTTCGCCAACAGTGTTTGGGAATAACGTGTTTGAGTATTAAAGGAGACCCATGGGATAGAATCACATCATTTGGAAATGAAAATATGTGTTTAGGGTGTGTTGGAACATACAAAGGAGTTTTGGGAATGGCAAGAATTTGTGTGGAACAAGTTGGATACATTAAGTGGAAAGGATGCCTCAATTCGCACAACATCCTACTTCAAACGCATGCTGCTACCTAACTATAAAGACTTACGAGGTGATCTACCTATCAAAGTAAAGCTATTTGAGTCTGCTTTCCAACACATCAAACCAAGAATTATTTTATAATTATTGCCACTAGTGCCAATGAAATTAAAAGATGTGAAATAAGTAAGAAATGAAATGACTGCTATAAAAAAGGTTGATGTCTCGAATGAGACGGCCTAGTTGATCGGGTCGTGATCGGATGCCATACCGCGCACATGGTAGTGATTGTATTGGAAATTGTAAATGAAATTGTGATTGTGGTAGATGTCTCTAATGGGATGGCCTAGCCGATCGGGTCGTGATCGGACTCCGTGCTAAAAGTTTGGTGGTATTGGTATTGAGAGTGATTGTGGTTGATATATCTAATGAGATGGCCTAGCCGATCACGTTGTTCTCGCACTCCGTGCTAAAAGTACGGTGGTATTGGTATTGTGAATAATGGTATTGTGAACGATGATACATTGGTACTAAGGATCTCCAACTTACAAATATGGAAATTTACATGAAAATATATGTGGTTCTAACTTGATGTTTTGGTATTGTTCGAGGCTTCCATTGATTTAATGATTGTTCCTCCTCGTAATATTAGTCACTCTATTGAGAAGGTGCTAAGTTATACATACTAGTTCTATTCGACGGCACTAACGTCCCTTTTGCCGGGGTCGCTGCATCTTTAATGGATGCAGGTAGTTTCACGACAGGAGACATTGATTAGTGATAGCGGTACACCGTTTTCCCGGCTGACTAGGTGAGCCCCACTTCATTTCGGGGTCATGTATATTTTGTTCCTTGTGTAATGTGTTTGAGGTATAGTGGGGCTTTATTTTCGGCATTATATTAATACTCTTCTTAATCTATAGAGACTCCATAGATATAGTGTGGGTTGTATATTAGTGTTGGGAAGGTCAAACAATGTTATGTTGTGGTATTATTTCAGACTATGAAAAATGTGTCTGAAATTTAAGACTTTAAAATGATTAAACTATTGGTAATGAATTGGTATTATAGACATAATCACTTTATTGCTTAATTAATAAAAATATGTATTATCTCCATTTATGAATGAGTTTAGGTAGAAAGAAATCTAATAGGCTTGCTCGGCCGGGTTCAGTTGGTTGAGCGTCGGTCACGCTCCCCGGTTTTGGGGCATGCCAGGTAGGTCCGGTATGTGTTTTGGAACATTTTGATATATTAGGAGGGGGTCTCGAGGCCCTCGGGTGTGATTCGGATTGAATTCAGAATAATTTTGGACTTGGTTGAATTGATGAGGTCTGTTCTTTTGGTGTCATTGCACCGGCGGAGGCTTTGGCCGTGGCTACCGACACGCAAGTGTGTGAGGGTGCATCCCAGAAACAAAGAAGACCAGCCTAGGCCTGGGTCCACTGGTGCGGACACCTGGGCGTAGATGCGCATCTGCAAGCGCGAGTATTATTTTGCAGAAGCAGAACTGTAAGGAGCTTGTGAAGGACCGCATGTGCAGTCGAGGCTCCGCATGAACGGGCTCGCAGGTGCGAGCATTTTGTCTGCAAAAGCAGAATTTCATGGCATTAGTTGGAATTGCATCTGCGATGGATATTTCCACAGGTGCGACAGTGCGCCCGTAAAAGCAAAAATCACTGGGCAGAAAAGGGGGTGTTCGAGGGTTTTATCAACTTTTCATCTTTTGGACCTAGAGAGCTTAGTTTATGGCGATGTTTTGAGGTATTTTCTAGGAAATCATCGGGGTAAGTGATTCTAACCCGGATTTTTCTACATTACATGAATCCATTGTTATTTTTGTCATTTAATTAATGATTTGACTTGGAAAATTTTGGGAAACATTGTGAAACTTCTTAAAAAATTTGGGGATTTGAAAGGCGATTTGAAGTCAGATTTGAGTAATTCTTATATGGTTGGATTTGTTATCAAATGGGTGTTAAGATTTTGTAAGTTTGTTCAGGTTTTGAGAGGCGGGCGCGGAGTGGACCTTTTTAATTGACTTTGTGTTGCTTTTTAAACAATGCAACTTTATTGTTTGGAATAGCTTCCTATAGTTTGTATTTATGGTATGAAGTTATTTTGGCTAGATTCGAGCTGTTCAGAGTTGGATAATCGTGGGAAAGGCTTACTAGTGGGTTGAGTTAGCATGTTGTGAGATAAGTGTCTTGCCTAACATTGTGTGGGGGGATTACCCTATAGGATTGGTGTTGTTTTGTGTTAATTGTGATATGTGGAAGCCGTATACGCAAGGTGACGAGTGTGTACACGGGCTAAATATGGTAATTGACCGGTTTTAGCTATGTAGTTTCCTTTCATGCCTTTAATTGAGTTTCCATAATATGTTATGTTCAGCATCTTTAGTCTATCTTCACATGATTTACTTGTCATCGTTAATACATGTCTTAACACTTGCTAATTATCTTCACATGTTTAGTTGAAGTTATTGTCCTCTCTATTCCTTGTTCATTATTTAACCGGGGAGTCCCTTACTTAAAGTTGCTATTTCTTGGAATATCTTATTGTTGAATTTGCTATTGAGGTATAAAGGTCATAGTTCACATTGAGGTAACATTGTAAATTATTGAAATACCATTCTTGTGGAGTTATTCACTTTCGGTTGCTATTTTTGAGACACTTGTGCATATAGTGGTTTAGCCATGGACTGTTTATTGTGGAAACACTATTATTCTTGACTTCTTTGGCAATTTGTGATATTAGGCGCTTGACGTGCAATTTGTGATATGTTGTGACATTGATACACATGTGGTGGTATTAGGATTAGGGTCGAAACGCATGCAGTGACATAAGGTGTGCTTGATACGTGTGTTGCTAGCAGGGGAACTACTTGAAGCCACGTGGTGTGATAAGGTGGGCTAAAACGCGGGAAGCTATTTCAGGAAAAATGACTTTCAAAACTAAATGCAATACCATCGCGGTGATTTAAGGAAAGATTATGATTTTTTTGTGATTTGAGAATACGAGGCGGTACCTCGGTAGTGATTCTTGTTTATACCTTTCTATTACATCACTTGTGTTTTGGTTGCTTTGTGTCCTTGGCGTATTATTCCTTGTTTTCTTTCATGTTGCCTTAATTGCCTTAGTTTAGTGTAGCTATTCTTGGTATATTTTCTTCATTGTTTCTTTTCCATTGTTTATCATTGTCACACTGCTATATACCTGTTCAATATTTCTTATTTATTCCAGTAGGGTCTTGACCCGTTCTCGTTACTACTCTACCGAGGTTAGGCTTGGCACTTACTGGGTACCGTTTGGTGTACTCAAGCTATGCTTCTACACATCCTTTTGTGAAGATCCAAGTACCTCTTACCAACCTAGGCACCAGTGAGTAGAGTTCAGATTTGGAGAATTCAAGTTATACCTGTCGGCGTCCGCGTGCCTCAGAGTCACCCTCTATCAAGTTCTATTTCATTTTCCCTTTTTATAGATACTATTGTATAGGGATGTTCAGTATACTCTTGTAGAGCGTGTGACTTGGTATCACCGAATTTTGGGAGTATTGTTCAGTTGACTTGCGGAGTACTTTTATGATTGTTGTTGAGTTATTTGAATGTTTTTATCATTTTCTCAGTTAGATTCTGCATTAATTTTAGGCTTACCTGGTCTTAGAGAGTAGGTGAAATCACGACATCCTACGGAGGGAAATTGGGTTAGTGACAAATTGGTATTAGAGCCCTAGGTTCATATGTGTTAGGAGTAACAAGCAAGTTTAGTAGAGTCTCACGGATCCGTACGGAGACTTTGTTTACTTATCTTGGAGAGGCTATGGAACTGTTAGGAAATTGCACTTCTTGATCCCTTATCGTGCGAATTTGTTGACTTCAGATTTTTGTATCTATGTCTTTCTATTCTCTCATAGATGATGAGGACACGCACCACTGGATCCGATGATCAGATACTCGCCCCCTACTAGAGTTGCGAGAGGTCGGGGCTGGGGCCGGGGCCGGGGCCAGGTAAAGGCTGAGGAAAGGCATGTAGTACAGCAAGAGCACCTACCCGAGCTGCAACAGAGGAGCCATTAGTAGATCCATTTGGGAGGTAGGCACTTTGCGGTGCTTGTTGATACCCCTGCACTTCAGGAGACTCTCGCCTAGTTCTTGAGAATATTTGGTACTCTAGCTCAGGCGGGGTTGATTTCACTTGCACCGGTAACATCTCAGGCTGGGGGAGGAGCAACGACTCCCGCGGCCCATACCCCAAATCAGGGATTCCATGTAGAGCAGGTACCTAAGGTTATACCAGTGCAGCCGGTTGTCCCGGTTCAGCCCGAGGTTAGGGAAACAACATATGAGGAGGAGCAGCTCAGGCTCGAGTTGTACAAGAAGTACCATCCTCCTACTTTCAGTGGCCTGGTTACAGAGGATGCACGGGGCTTTCTGGAGAAGTGCCATCGAATTCTCCGAACCATGGGCTCCATTTTCCGTGATGTTCCCGAGAGAGTTTGTTCCCCACAATCTTTGGGATGTATGGCACGCGAAGTTTGAGCAGTTGCGCCATGGTGCTATGATTGTATCACAGTATGCTCTCAGGTTCAATGAGTTGTCCAGGTATGCACCTGCCTTGTTTTCCACAATTAGAGATCGAGT